>CM033631.1:31558035-31692006 GCA_019453435.1 Rhinogobius similis
TATCGTCATCTGGACTTGGGAGTTTTTATGGGCTGTCTTGTGGGTAGCTAGCACTGCTCACCGATGCTTTATGGGGCAGGGTGAGATTAGGGGGCGGGGCTAAGTCGTGCAGTTGGAGTTATGGACTGCCGTGCGCGGTAAAGGTAACGGAAGCGTCACATGGGGTTGTAAAATAAGTGCAGTGCGAAGCGGACTGAAGATGTGAAGATCAGCAGATTGCATTATACTCTGCATTAAAGAGGTGGAGACAGGCAACTGTTTGTAGTTTTGTTTATCTTTACAGTGATGTTTTTCTGTCAGTTATTTATTTTTTTTACTTTTAGTTGGCAAAATGTCAGGTTAATTTTGTAATTTTGTGTTAATTTTGTTTGTTTTTGGGTTTTTTACTGTTTTGAGATGTGAATTTTTTTTTTTTTTTTTTACAGTCTTTACAGCGTATCACGTATCACTCTCTTTCCGAAAAAGAGCAGTTCCATCATCCTAATTAGACTGATGGGACTGCTTTCGAATGATGAACTTCCATGAGTTTATTGACCTTATTCCGGAAGTTGTCATGGGCGCTGCCATCTTGTTTCCGTTGTATTAGTTTACACGGGGCAGGCGAGCTCAAGAGAAAATAAGTGCCACACGGACTAAAAAGCCGTTTTCAGACCGCCCAGGAAATCGGTGCATTGCAAACTTGTTGCTACCCATGTACATTTTACTCAAATCAATCTACTTTATATAATGTTTTAGCGACAAGACTTTTCCCTCGCTCTGCATTTGTGTGAACTGGGTTCTCGTCACCCGGAAGTGCATTTACAACAAAAGTGCGTATCTGTGGCAAAAAGAGGCAAAAGTGTGAGGGGCGGAATAAGCACGTTTCATTAGACTCTGAGCTCAGAGCCTCACAGATTGTCATGGTAAAGCTAACAAACATTAGCATGCAAACGGTGTACTTCCTGAATCTATCATAGAATAAAACGCTCTATGCCGGGGCAACACAGATTTTACTTTATTACATGCCAAAAAATGGGTACATGAACTAGTTCCGTTTTTCACGTTTCAAAACCAGTAAAAATCATTTGGAGCCACTTTAAAAACAGTATTGACCTTATTCCACCTACTTTTGCCTCTTTTTGCCACAGATCTGCACTCCTGTATAAAGCCACTTCCGGTTAGACAAAAACTCTGTTCGCAATTTGTGTGAAGTCTCGTTACTAAAATGTTACATAAAGTAGATTGATATGTGCAAAATGTTTGACGTACACGTGCAACAACAAGTTAGCAATGCACTGATTTCCTGGGCGGCCTGAAAACGGCTTTGTAGTCCGTGTAGAACTTATTTTCTGTTGAGCTCATTTACCCCATGTAAACTAACACAATGGAAAAAATATGGCGACACCCACAGCAACTTCCAGAATAAAGTAAGTACAGAGCAGCTCTTCCAGATTAAAATAAATGAATTGCTTTCCCAACAGAGGCCTTTTATTGGCTGTTCCCTCAAATGCTGACCTATACTGCAGATAAAATACGTTGAAATTACTGCTGTATATGGAAATGTTCAAGAAAAAGAATTAAGAACACTATAAGTATGAGAAATAAATATAAATTACCAATCAAAAATCCTATCCTCCTCCTCTCCTGAGCCTATTGCAAGCTTCACCATAATTTGGCACGGTAAAAACATTTGTGGCTGGTCCTTGGTGTGGATCCAAAGGCAGTAGCAGCTTGTGAATTGGCGTGCGAGTTGATTCCATATTTGGTCATGGTGCCAGGGTACTACAAGTTCCCATAGCCGTAATGATATCTGCAGGATTATGGGCTGAGCTGAAATTAGGCCACCGTCGCCGCTGCTGCTGTGGCTTTTGAACGACATTAGCGTCCCCGGTGTACGCTAACGATATTCATGCTACATTACCATAACCATTAGCAACTTCCGAGCCATCTTCGCATTATCTACACATCTCCACGGCCATCCCGCCAAATGCAGGTTAATTGCTTTTTCAATATGGCCACTTATACATGCGGCTGTCCTGCTAGTCTCCATGGAGATGTCGTTGCTCTGCTTGGAATGTTCCACACTATGGCATTGCATTCATCTGTGCTACACTTATTAATTTACAGGTGTTATCGTTGATTTAAAAGATACCGCTAAAACATGCTTCCTTACTGTAAGCAGACTCGCCTGTTCATAGATTTGACATGTAACTGTGGCACTACCCACTTGTCTTCATGGAGATAAATAAAGGTGTAAGTTTCCTCTATATGCTCCTGTCTCCTGTAACACCAGGAATCCTCTAAAAATAAAATTACCAGATGTTAGTGGGACTTTCCTGATTGACTAAAGATAATAAATTAAAATAAATCCAATACTGTGGAACATTCTTGGCATTCTCCAAGAAGATTTTGGAACTCTGGGGTCAGTCCTATTTTTCCTGTAGCTGTTCATCATGAATAAACACTAACCACATTTAGGTGAGGGCAAAGCCTTATTAAAAGTCACTGAAGTGCATTAACCTTTGTTTTGGATAAATGGCGTAAAGACGTGGCATCTGAGCTAAAGGCTAAGTAACTTAAAGTTGTGATTTCTGACCTTTTGTGCTTCTGGTGAATCTATTGACCCTTGAACATGTTGTTTTACGTGTTTCTGGAGAGCAGAGAAAGGACGTAAATACCATGAAATAAACAGTATCTATACTTTAATATGAGTATTGGCTTCACTTTCATTTGTATCTGAGAGAGCGTTTGATTTGACATCATAACATCATTAGCCTCAGCTCACCAACTGTTTTTAAATAAAAAAAAATTATTTAGTAGGACAATACATTAGGCTCATGTGCATAATTTCTGTGCCTAATTTCAGTTGCAAATATTATGCAAAATTGACTTTGTAGAGCTTTTATCCCTGTTCTAACATTGTTCTGTCACCAAAAACATACCTGAAGTAGCATTTAGTCTGATTCACGTTTGTTTAATGAATGCTTGTTTAAAAATCCTCTCTCTCCAACATTGCATTATGAACTCCTTCGATGTGTGACGTGGATGATGCTGACGTCACTTATCCCAGAATCTTTTGCTGTTTTAAGTCTTTAAATCATGGCCAGACTCGCTCTGAACATTTCTTACGTCTAATCACGATAACTACAACTTTGTCAGATCCACTCTTTACTGCAATGCGTTGTGGGTATATATTACATTTGTGTAATTGCCTCTACAGCCAGTAGATGGAGCCACAGCTGAATCAAAATGGCATCTCCCGATGCACTGATAAATTCATGTTTTTCTACGTAAAAGCATTTTATTTTTAGTTCTAAAACATGACGTGTCAAACTGAAGACACTCAGGACCAGGTTTAAAGGTTAAACACAACACAAAAATGCATAATATTTTCCTCTAATCAATATAGTCTATGTTGATCAACCAATCACAGCCCTTACAGGCCACTGCACCTCAACACAAAGTGACTTTTGGGCGTAATAACATGTACACAGCACAGCGATCACCACCGCCAGGTATGTTTGGGATAGGTGTGGCACTTCTGCGTAGATTTGACAGAGGACTATAAACCTCCCTTTAGTGTACCCTCCACCAGAAAAGTTAAGTTTTGGTCATGAAACTTTTCTTTTCCTTCACCTCACATCCAACCAACTTTGACCATTGCAACTTCCATTTCCCCCCTGACCTAAGCTGCTTCACTCTGCAGTGCTTTAGCAACTGGTGTCCTGCATCCTTTTGTAAATTAACTTGTTATTTAATAAAACACGTCATTATAAATGTATAATTAAAAACTTAAAATGTTGATGACAACAAATCACGATTATAGCCAATGGCTTGCAATGTGGGGTTAGACCAGGACTTAGTCAGTTCTTAACTGTAGGATTAAACCACAGCCAATACACTACAAATGTAATGCCCTGAGTACACATGCTGCTCTGTTGTCTGAATTACACTCTGGTGCATAATGGATCCGGTTCATTTAGGTCAGATAAATAGTCTATCGGCTTGTGCTTTGCCCATAGTTATTGCAGCTGGATTGTTGCGATGCTGACGAGGCAGGAAAGGCTTTAACAAGATTCACTTTGTCACTGTAAATGATATCAGACCCCAGGTAACTCATTATGGCTCAGTAGATTTAGTGGACTCTTTATCATTTAGGGAGATATGGGCTTTGATGGAGAAAGCATTTACCCTGGAACAAACTATCATAGTAGACTATAATTCACTGAATGGATAAAGTTTGGTGCTTAGACCTAGGCAGGTTTAGTGCTTACTGTTGCTTAAAGGTGCACTCTGGGTTTTTTCAACTGGTACCCTTTGGGGTCCGTGACAGCGCTACTCAATGGCTCTGGTGTATGCAACCCACCAGAGCGAAATGATTACACAAGAGAGAATTAAGGTGTAAACAAGACAGCAAAAGCAGATGTAACCAATTTTTTATGTTGAACCAACAGACTTGGAAAAACAGCTAGCACATGTTAGCGACAGCTGGTGTCCTGTTCACTGACACACAGCACTCACGTCAAGTTGCAGTACTGTGTAGAGGCGCAGAGAAGTGAAATAAATGCAGAAAAAGCTGACGATAAACTGGAAGTAGTTTTGTGTTTATTCGAGTCATGTCTCATAGCGCCACAAACTCGGAATTAATAAACGTCTTTTTGTGCACTGTTGACATCGGCTTTATGGAGAAAAAGTAAAATTCAGGTTGAGCAGCAGCTGCTCACGTAGCAGACATCTGTGAGCCAACCTTAGCATGGAGACCTTTAAAGCACTTCCTCGGCAAATCGGTCGCGGGGATAACGGCTGGTTGAAATGTGTCTTTTCTTGTGGGGGTTCCACCACCTGCTTGTCTTTATAGAGATGCTCCATGGAACAGTAACATTAAATGTATCAGTCTAAAATTATCAATCTTAAATGTATTTCATAACATGTTTACATTGCTAAAAGAATACCTTGAAATACATGCATTCTGTGCCGCTCGTAGTTGAGTGGATCACACGCCTGCTGCATGGGGCAGGCTGCAGCGTCATGAGTTTGGGTCTGGCTCTTGACAATGTGTCTTTACCCAGTCTAGACTCTGTTTCACACAATACTCCAGTCAAATAAAGCCTACAGGCCAAAAAAGATCCTTTAAAAAGATGAGAAACAAATACATGTATTCTTACTTTTAGTGGGGTAATCTCTCCACAGATCTGACCTCTAACTTGGCCTGGTGGTGTCACCTGCTTGTCTCCATGGAGATACAGTGGAATATTCCGGGCAGAGCATAAACATCTCCTTGACCCCCAACTAGAAAAGATACTCTTAACAACAAGCCCATTGTGGTTTGTTCCATTGTAATGCATCTGTTAGTTTGTTTTCTTCAACACCCAGTATCTGACGGAGGAAAATGTGCGGTTTCCCAAAGTCAAGCAAATTGACATTGATCCGAGGCTGCTCTGTATCAAACTGCTTTGTAAAGACTTTCTAAAATAAACCCTGTGACATGCTGAGTCCTCAACCCAACCGTCACTGCCATGTGTCGCCTGCCTCTGCTCCAAATCTCACTACGCACAGCTTTTGCAGTCTGAAACCCTTTTGGCAGACAGTATTTGTTTCATTACTATTCTTGTTTTAGTGTTACTACTTGGATTGTATTTATAGTGCTGTCATTGTTCAGTATTACCTTACAATGTACGCTGCTTTCTGTGCGCAACATGCTTCTTAAAATACAGGAAACTTGCAGATTGACGAATTCTTCTTTCAATCTTTCATCTTAATCTTAAACTTAGTGGAGATAAGACGAGGAATCATTAGCTGTAGGTCTAAGCACAGTCCTAAGTGCAGACACGGTGAAAAGAGGCAACATTAAAAGAAACAAACGAGATAGAGGCCAGACTGTTTCAATGTTTTGGGGGATTATCTTGATTAGCCCTGGTTACGCTTTTGGGCTTTGAGTATCTGTCAGTATCCGATAAAGTATCCTTAAAACAAATTCATAGTGTTACAAGAACTTCCTAAAATACAAATACAGCCGCTATCAAACGTTTAAGACCCGTTGAATAAATGGCAAAAGTCACATTCTGCACGAATCCAAGTAGAGCTTCACTATACAGAAATGGGAGTGAGACAAAAAAAAAGGTTTGAGTGAACATTTTATCGAAAACAACAATTGAACTGAAATAGGCCGTTCTGCAGCTGATCAAAAGTGTAGGACCACGTGCCTTTAAAAGCCCAAATGTGTGCAAAAATGTGGATTCAGTGTCATTTTTTGTCAGGTCATGACGTTCTGCTGGCAAAAGCAAAAAAAGCCTTTTCTTTATGAACGTGGTCGGGTTGTTGAGCTGCATACATAATTCTGTAGGTTTTGAGCTTTAAAATTAGGTATTGCATGTCAATATTTACAGGGTTGAAGTTGGTAAAAGCATGTTCTCAAAAGGACTAATTGGAGTATGACTATCTCTATTGGAAGTTAAGGAATCAATACTCTAATTCATTAAATGTTGGTTCCAGCAGGGCCGACCCGTGGCTTAAACAAACTAAGCGAATGTTTAGGGCCACAACCACTCATGCCTCGGCTCGGTCTAGTCAAATCTGGTCGCAGAAAACTTAAGCGCATTGCTTTTCACCTTATTCCGGAAGTTGCCGTACGCGCCGCCGTCTTGTTTCTGTTGTATTAGTTCACATGGAGCAGACGAGCTCAACAGAAAATAAGTTCTACATGGACTAAAAAGCCATTTTCAGACTGACCAGGAAATCGGTGCGTTGTTGACTTGTTGTTGCTCGTGTTCATTAAACATTTTACACAAATCAATCTACTTTATGTAACATTTTAGCGGCGAGACATTTTCCTTGTACGTCATTAGCTTTAACGGAGTTCTCGTCAAACGGGAGTGCGTTTACAACAAAAGTGCAAAAAACGGCAAAAGTGGGCGGGGCAGAATAAGGTCAATAGGCTGCAACAGAAAGCGTAAATTCAGACAGAAGAGTTCTCAGGTCCAAAATGTGTACTGTTAAAATACATCCTAATTTCACAAGTGTGCAGCGCCACTGTAAAACTCTTAAAGGTCCCATAACATGCAAAATCGACTTTTCAGAGGTTTTAACCTTCCTACAGTGCTATTTGGGTCTCGTATGTGTGCCCAAAGTGGTTTTTTGATTGATTCCCGCATGTTTTCGCTAGAGAACTGTCTTTTTTGTCCCCCTCGGCTGAGCAGGCAGACGGGGGCTCATCCCATGGTGTTTAAGCCACGCCTCCGGGAAGCGCGCAGCCGCAGAATAAAAACAGCTAATGCTAATGCTACACAGTAATTACACGATGGATACGACAGATCGAAGAGTTAGCTTGTTATTTACCAAACGGCAACGTCCGTCGTCGAGGTACTGGAGCACGTCAAACTCCAGGTCAGATCCAGGACGTAGGACTCAGCACGACGCACCGTCAGGACGGATAAAATGTTTATTCCCGTGTTTGTTTATCGCTGTTTACCGGAGCACACGGCGCATGCGCACTATCTCCGCGGCACGAGTTGGGCGGGGGAGGCGCGCGAGTTGGGCGGGGGAGGCAGCCTGCTCTCTGTTCGGGGGGGTCAGATCTCAGAGTGAGCCGTTTGCTTTTGCAAGGAGGGGGGCCAGTCCAAGAAATGGGTGTTTTTTGGAAACTGTTATGTTATGGATATTGCACAACGCAAAAATGTATCAACAAAGCCCTCAGATTAGACTGTGTAAAGGGCAAAATAGCAGAATACGAGACCTTTAAGCATCAAAACTGGTCAAAAAATTATTGTTGTGCAACTCAAGATTTGTTCAAACCCCCTTTTACGCAGGCCATAACTTTTCATTTTCAAATAATCAACATGCAAATTCGGAGAAATAAGAGCCCGAGTCACTTTTTCTCCCCAGAGTTCCTGATAATAAGAATTTGCAATGGATTAAGATAGCGCCTAATGTCTGTGTTTTATTATGTTTCGTTATTTCCATATAAAACGGTCATTTAGTGGGCCAAAAATCCAAAATCTCACTTAGGGCCACCAAAAGTCTAGAACCGGCCCTGGGTTCCAATATCAATACTGGCTTCGACATTGTTGCCTCCCTGTAACAATTTGCAAATTATATATCCAGGATTACAAAGTGGCTGCTGCTGTATCTGTATTATCTTTGAATAAATAAGTGTCGTTACTCTATAAATGATACACTTTGTCCTCCTCTCTCTTTTTAAGGACTGCAGATGGAAATTCGCTCGCTATAATTCGGTGCAAACATCTTTTCCCTCGGGCGTTATGTATCTGTACGTTGTCTTGTTAAATAAACACACTAAATGGGATAATGTTGGAAGTATCTTTGTTGAGATTCAATTATAAACGTGGACCGTGAGATAAAACAAATCGAAAGCTCACAGTAGCTAGTTTACATGCGCACCAACTGTCGGACCATTATCTGATTTCTGGAGTTATCAGATTAGTCAAATGTCACGTAAACAGCAGCATCTGATGTGAGTAATCTGTTGTTGTTTTTTTCTGACTGTGCAGGTCTTGACAAGGAAAACTGTGCAAAATGGGCATGTTCCAAGACAAAAAGAAAGAGAAAATGTCAAAGATTGAAATAATTATTTTAAAATCAGTTGTACTTTGTCTTCCAAATACAACACAGTGACTCTAAAAATCCATTGATTAACTCCTTGTCTTGAGGTATTGCCTTGAAAAAATGTCCAAGTTGGATTTATACGTTGACTTAATCTAGAATTTAGAACCAACTCTAGAAGAATTTACCTTTAGGAAGTGTCCTGAACCTGTACTGTACCAAAAAAGACAGCAAAGCCATCAAGATTTAGAGAACTAGACAGTAGCACAGACTTTATTCTCCATGTTACATACAACACATTTTTAAAAACTAAATGTCAGGTTTGGTAATGCTTTGTGCTGGGCCGTGGTATTTCTTCAACCAAAAAAGTGTGCCACGACTCATTAAAGGTTGGAAAACACTGGATTAACTGACACGTGTCACCAGTGTGTTTCTGATGGTCAGATTTCTTTGTACATGTAAACACACAGAAAATCAATCTTAATTATTGGGTCATCTGATTATTCAACTTACTGCATCGGTTTGTTTTTTGTGGCCATGTAAATAAATGTGAACCTGCTGATTTTATATCATTTAACACACTTTGCTTTCTAATTTTGCATAACTTCAAAACAATTATTTGGATGTTATCTTGTATAACAGGGCTATTCAACTTAAGGCCCAGGGGCCAAATCAGGCCCTCCAAGGGATATGATCTGGCCCTCAACTCACCTTCAAAAATGTAGAAAATATTTAATCTTTTGTTATTGGTTTAGACCTGGTTTAGCCCTGATTTAGATGTGGTTTTGTCCTGGTTTATACCTGGTTTAGATCGGATTTAGACCTGGTTTAGACTTGGTTTATTCCTGGTTTAAATTTGGTGTAGCCCTGGTTTAAATTACATTTAGTCCTGGTTTAAACTTGGTTAATCCTGGTTTAAACTTGGTTTAGTCCAGGTTTAGACTTAGTTTAAACCTGGTTTAAACTTGGTTTAGACCTGGTTTGGACCTGATTTAGTCACGGATTAGTCCTGGTTAAGACTTGGTTTAGTCCTGATTTAGACCTGGATAAGTCCTGGTTTGGATCTAGTTCAGCTCTGGTTTGGACCTGGTTTAGTCTTGGTTTGGACCTGGTTTAGTCCTGGTTTAGACTTGGTTTAGTCCTGGTTTGGATCTAGTTCAGTCCTGGTTTAGACTTGGTTTAGTCCTGGTTTGGACCTGGTTTAGTCCTGGTTTGGATCTTGTTCAGTTCTGGTTTGGACCTGGTTTAGTCCTGATTCAGTTCTGCAGATTCTGTTAAAGCCAGTGTATTACATTTTTTCGTATTTCGTTGGCGCATGGGACATGTTTCTGGCCCCGAGGACAAAACCATCTGAAAAATCTGTCCCTCGGTAAAATAAAGTTGAATAGGCCTGTTGTATCATATTTTCTAACACTTTGCATTCTGCAGTACACAAGTCCATCATGTTGCCAACTTGCCCCGAGGTCTAAGGACATGAGCCGGATGGTGCATAATAATGTCCCTGTTATGCAGTAAATTATGCATGTGTATGTAAGAGGCGCAGTGTTCACAGTGGGCTATGGTTTTACAGTACACGCTCTTCATGTGGAAATGTACAGTGGACGTTATATGAGCCAGCTCTGTGTCACAACATCTAATCTCGTCAGAACACAAGCTCAACATGTGGGAGGCTCTAGTCCTTACATGACATAAAATGCATATATGTAGGGGCATTAAAGGGGACGTATTATGCAAAATCAACTTTAATGAGCTGTTAAACCTTGTTACAACAGTGTTTCCTCATCATTAGTTTAGCCAAAGTTGTATTTTGGCTGATCGCTGCATGTTTTAGTAATTCAGTATTGTCCTGCAACTGAGGGTCAAGTGCTCAGAAAATTCAGTTTTTTACCTACCCCCTATCCCCGCCCACATGCCCGTACTTAGTTGTGATTATTTGTAAAATTAAGACTCTGGGTGATACATGTAGGGGTCTGAAAAATCACATAGTCACTACAGTGAAATGCCGCTATGAAGAGGCGGGGCTTATCAGATGCAATTTTGAACAGGAAGTGAATGGACCTGTTTCTGTTACGAAGCTGGTTTAGAAATATTACAATTTACATTAAACAAAATGTCAAATTATGATCTACTTAAGTTATAGATCAATATTAAGTACCTTGAAAAAAGCAGAATACTTTAATACTTAATACTTTAATGACCTATATTTTCAAGGTAATTTTGAGCAATAAAAACAAGAAATAAATGAATTTAAGTTTTATTTTAGATTTTATTGATTAAATTAGGAATATGTCTATTTTTAAAGTACAGAAAATGTGTTCTTCTGGAGCACATGGACTGGGCCTCTGTCGCCCTCTGCTGGCAATATTAGGAATTGGAGCATTTTCAAACTACAAATTAGCAGCAAAATTTTACAGAACAATAACAGATTAATGGATGGATGGGTAGATAAACATTATCTGGAAAACATTTTTTAACAAGAACTTCAGTTGTACATTTAACAAAAAATACAGTTTGATCAGGAAGAGAGTGTAATAAATAACGTAGCACTTACACTTTGATTAGTCTTAATGAAGCATGAACAAAGACTTAATTCATAATAAATATTTGTTCATTATGAATTAAGTTTTTGTTCCTGCTTTATCAAGGCTAACGTGTCCTTACTATAAAATGTTTTAATAATTTTTGAAACAGACTGCAATATGCAAATGAAGACTTCACTCTACTACTTTGTTTTGTCTCTTAATATTTGCATGTATTGTTTATCGTTACCCTTTTTCTTCTCTATATTTACACTTTTTATTTCCACAGACTAGAGCAAATGTCCGCGGCCTAAACTCCCGTCCTGTGTGTCAGTGTCAGCTCATCTCTCCGTGTCAACCGCACTCTCGCCGTCTCATTCGGCTCTGTAACCTTTAGCAGATCCGGCGTGTTCTCTCATAACGCTCATAAATCAAACATGGCGGCTGTCACACAAGCCAGAGGTGCACTCACTTCTGCCCCCGTGTGTCTGCCATCACCCAGTGTCTTTTAATGTCTTTAATCCTGACTGTGTGTGCAGGAACGTTCAAGTCGAAATGGAAGACGCACACACTCTGACTGGGAAGATTTTTGGGGTGATTATACTTTTTGAGTAGAATTTTTAAATCTATTCTTGGACTTGTAGACTAATTATCTACAGCACAAGCCTTTATGCACAGTTGTCTCACCGCTGTATCTGCTCCTCCTACACTGACAAACACAACAACACTGCAGATAGTGCTTTAAAACTACTTACGTTTTTAAAGTTTTGCATAAAAAAGTGTTGCTGCTAACTGTATTTGACTCATAACCAGTACTTTGAGTTGTATTCTATTAATAAATTAGGGTTAGGGTACTTTCAACTTAAGTTAGTATTCTTTCCACCTTGGCTTGTATTCTAAACATGGGTCCCAACAGTTTGTCCAAATCACTAGAGGTTAGTTGAACTGGTCAAAAACTGTCCCTTATAAATATGAGTTCCTAAAATAATGACAGTAATGCTATTAATTGTTCTGAAAGATTAAAATGTGCTTGTTTGCGGCACCTGCTAAATTAACTGCTGTCTATATTTCTCTGGTGTGTTAATAGTGTGTACTTTCAGTGTTCAGCTCAGTGTCTTGTCATGTGTGTTGTCCCTCTCCCTGAAGGGCGCTGTCGATGCACATTAGCCTGAGGCTAACTCTGGTACAAAGCATCAAATGGAAACATTTATGTTCTAATTGTACATAGTCCCCTTGAAGAAAAAAAAAAAAAGAAGAGTTAAAAGAGTTAAAACTGGGTACCTTATTTCTACACTGCGAAACCGAAGTAAGTTTTTAAATCTGCATAACTCATCCCTAGCTCTAACAAACGTTTTGACACGTCATTAATATTCACATTTGAGCTCGTTCACTGCTTGTTTGGCAGTTATTTGTTCCTTTAAGCTTGTCATTCTTATTGTTGTACTTGTGTGTTATGTTATTTTATTTGGAAAAATCAATAAATAAAGGTCACACACACAAAAAATGTATTTTTCAGATGGCGAAGTGGGACTGACGTGGACAACCCAAGCGCGGCCAATCAGAGCGCTGCTTTCAGTTCTTATTTCCAGGTTGACAGGAAATATAATATAATCACTGAAAGCAGACAGCGCACAGCGGTGTCATTTTAGTCAAAGAACTGCTTTTAAAAAACACTCTGAGGACACTTTTCTTGTAAAAAGTGGAGTACCCCAGCTAACCCTAACAATAAACACATTTTTCATTGAAGGATTTGATACAAAAATACATTGTCTCAATGGCTGTAGTACTACAAAGTAACCACAGGTCAAATTAGGCGCTGTCCAAAGTTTTTGAATTGTTTTACCGCAGATTTGTACAATTTGTATCTCATCAAACATTTATGTAGAAATGCCCAAGAGCGTTTATACATATCAGAACATCATTTTATGCATTTTCATAGTAATTGTGTTACGTCTAATACACTTAATGTACACAACTTGAACTCTACGCGCTATTAGACAGCGCCACGAGCTAAAACATAATCGGATCATTACAAACATGATCAAGCGTCCATAAAACAATGCGCTTCCACATGTAGATTGTATTCCCACTGCTCCTGAGCACGTAAACATCTTAATCACGACAGAGATGAAAATATGCACAACGTACCGTCAGCGTAGCTTACAAAATTCATTAGGTAAAGTGTACTTGTGCCGAGGACTGGGCCAGCGGTGAATAAAAACGCGGGGATTAACCTTGGCGGAGCGGCACGTGCGTGGGGCTGTGACGCGTAATCCATTGAGAGAAAAGGATTGGGGAATATTCTGGTTTATGCGTCATCGCGGTTGTGATTTTCAATCCCGGCATCTGGAGGGCGGGACGCAGAAGTTCAATCCCCGCGGTCATCCCCTGTTGGCGCTCGTATTAGAGGAGATTTAGCAGAGGAGAGGATTGGACATGTCATGGTCAAAGGTTCGATCGCTTTACTGTAAATATCGGTGGGACATTTTCAGTCATCTCAAGGCCCATAGGCGACTGGTGAATGAAAAAAGAAGATACAAAACACAGCTATTTTCTCTCTCTCCTCTCCTTTTTTCTTTTTCCTTTTGACACAATTATATTTAAGGTTTGGCTAAAAATTGTGCCTGTGAAGGTACACTGTCTACTCGGGTAACTTCCAGCAAAAGCGGCAAAATACTGCAAAATAGACCACATTAGAGTTTGTTTCGCTTCTCAGTGTCGACGCGAGGCCATTTTACAGCTGAGGACAAACAGATTTGATCAAACACAGCAATTTAGAATCATTTGTATTGTATATAGTTTTTTCTTCTTCTAATCAGACATAATATATCATGGACTGGGACGGGGCTCGGGTCATAAGAGCTGAAACCAACAAGTTCAAGCGCTGGATTAAAGAGGCCATTGGAAGCGAGGCGCAGACGCCATCAATCGTGATGAAGGAGTCTGTCTTTTGTCTCACACGTGGGACACCCCTCTCCAGAGACCACCAGGCGGCAGGAGGCGTGGTCAGTCTGAGGCAGGTCCGTCAGGCTGACCACGCCTCCTGGTCCTCAGCTGATCAGTAACACGTCACCACCAAGACAGCTGACAGTTCTGAAGAGGCTCGCAGATAGCAGCCCAAACAGGTCAAGGTAAATACATCTTACTTACAAAGTTGCCTGATTAGAAGAAGAAGAAAAAAACTATATACATTATAAAATGAAGACAAGATGAACGTCACCAAAACAATTAGAATCATTTAATGTAAAATTAAATATTAACCACTTAACGATCATATATGCAGTTGTTTGAATGTAATAATTGCCTTTTTGTCACATGGAGTTTGTCAGAGAAACTATACAATGATGTTTTAACAGTTTATTGATCTCTAAATATAACTCTGTGCAGCATGTTGGCGTGTATGATGAGTAGAAATGAAGTCTGAACGGGTGAATGATCTATTTATTAATATTTAGGGACGTATATTTTACTACTAATCCTTTTTAATAATCCTATAATTTTAATTTCGTCATAAATTACAAAGTATATTCAGTTAAAGTTAATTTATCAATCAAAATCAGCTCTGCTTCTTAGTTGTTTATTTGTCTTTGTTTCAATTTTAGACAGTTGAAAACACTGATCAATTAACACAAAAACTAAGAATAATAAGACACGATAAAGATGTCGAAACATGTACATTTTAACATAAAAACGTTTAACACCTAGTTTTCCTATAGTTTGACCATTTAGGTGAAGTTTTCATTCTACTTCCTCGTTGGACAAGAGCAGCAGGTGTGACATTTGTTGAGGTAATGCTGTAACATTGGGGACTAAAACTCTGTTCTGATAACAAACCAAAAAGGTCAGGGATGTACTGAAAAAACAAAACAAAAATCGTTTGGTGCTAACTTTCGGTTCTTTGGCTTTAAATATCCACGACAACGAGCAAACACAGCACAAACAAACGAATGGCACAAACAATACATTTGATCCAATATCCACCAGAAACAACAGTGCCCAGTGCGGGTCCCTGTCTAAGCTCTGTGTTGTGCTTCATAATAAATCCACATCCAGTCACAGTCTGCACTGTCCGCGTGAAGTTGAATCCCAACGGAAAATATGATCCTGTGAGGAGCGAGTCTGTGTAAAGATGCAGCCAGACAGAGTCCGCACATTGGTTTTGAGTTATAACTGAACAGACGTCATACAAGTGTGTCTTAAAATAAGGCCCTTCATTTTCATGTTAAAAAAATGCCAGCAGCCCTAGCTAGCTGACACATACTAATGATAATACCTTTATTTTGTTGAATGACAAAAAATGTCTTTGTGTGGAATTATCCCCTGTGCTCTCTTCAGTTGAGCTATGCACATTTGGTCAAAGGGCTATATACATTTTCATATCAGGTGAAAAAAAAAAAAAAAAAATTTAATTGATGTTTTGGATCACACATGAAAATATAGAAGCCCATTTTTGCCAATGAATAAAAAATTAAAGCCCCACAGGAAGTCATAATTTCAAATTTTAAAGTCATAAATTTGAGTTTTAAAGTCATAATTTCGATTTTTAACCTGCCATGCCATGCTCTGCAAGCGCAAAACACAGGCTGCCTGCTGGAACCTGCACATTCTACACGAGGAATGTTAAAGCAACTGATTTGCAAAGGCAAGTTGGAACATTTGTAATAATCATTATATGTTTCATACAATGTAAAATGCTTAATTTAATTGTTTACCCCTAATTTAGGATTAGCTTATACTAGGGCTGGACAGGTTAAGTGGAGTTTAGCATCCTAGCTTTGGTTCCAGTTAAGGCGAGACACTACAGGTGAATAGGGGAAAAAAATGTAATTTAAAGATATCAATTTGAAACTTCTCCTATAGTTTTCTCACATAAATGTAAGGAAAAAAAATATTGCAAGTTTTTCATCATGTCATTTTTCACACTGAAATGAGCCATTTTATGTGTAAAAACGACCAAAATGACACATATTTGAGACATTTAAATCGAATCTGAATTGACAGAATCAGATTTAAATATCTTAGTTCACTTTGTTCAAGCATTAGTTACAAAAAAACTTTACAGTGTGGATTTCTTTTTTAGGTTTTGAGTGAACTAGATTTTACTGAAAATTGTCCTAAAAATTAAAATTTCAAATAATTTTCTTTCTTTAATAAATCTGTTTTAGAATTAGATCCTTCGGTACGTTTCATCAAATCTTTTTGAGTCCAAGATTGTAAAGGTTGGTGTGTGTGGGATCTACTTTAAGTGGTGATCCTTATGTCTCTGTGGGAGAAAAATGCAGTTTAAGAGAACGGCCTTTGAAGTTATAATGTCCCATAGAACTCTAACCCTTTCTAATCGGTCTAGAGTTCGCTTCTTTGGTCCGGATTAGAGTTCGATTGTGCGTTCACGATTACCCAAACAAACCAGACATTCCAGGCAAACAGAGCTTGAGTGGAATGAAAGTGGACTGTGAATGCACCGAATGTGGGATGATTCCCCAGAAATATTATCCAAAAGAGTACCAAGATATGCAATTTAAAATGAATCAAATGCCGTGGAAATAAATGAATTACATACTATCCGGGTTATCAAGAATCTATATACTTTACTATTCAGCTGACCCTGTTTCATTATCCTCATTGCAGTCAAAAAATGTGGAGATGCTTGTGGAATATTTGAGATGAAGACATGTGATGAGGAAACTATCCAGAGAATAGAACAGGACAAGGGCGGCACATGGCTTTACTATGACTTCATACAGACCAGTCATCATAATGAAAAGTACTTTATTTCATTTTTTGTATATTTAACTCTAGATTGATCCCAGTGTAATAAAGCCGATGAGCGATGAGGAACTGAAGGAGTACCTACCGTCATGTGGAGATCGAGTAGCTGTATTTGGGCACTGTAGACGGCATAAAGAACCAAGCAGTCCAAAGTCCAAATGTTCTGAAAGACTTAAAGTAAAGCTTACCGAGATAACGTTGCAGACAAAGGACACATACATGCAAAAAACAGCAGGAAAAATTACCGAAAATTTGAGCTGGAGTGGCTAAATTTTGGGGAAAAAACGGAAGTAAAGCGTGCCAAAG
This sequence comes from Rhinogobius similis, assembly GCA_019453435.1. NCBI lineage: Eukaryota > Metazoa > Chordata > Actinopteri > Gobiiformes > Gobiidae > Rhinogobius > Rhinogobius similis. Next base: position 31,575,168 of record CM033631.1, read on the forward strand.
AAGAGTACAAAGAAAAACCTCATAGAGAGAGCACTACAGCTGTTTTATCCCGGGGGAGAAAATGTACAAGGTAAAAGTTCTGATTTTGAAGTGGATTTAACTGACTTTCAGGAAAATCTTTTAGCTGAAGATCTGACAGTTGAGGAAATGTATGATACAAGTTGCCAATGCTGCGGTTTTATTTAAGAAACCTAAAGAAAAGGAAAGAAAACTAAAAGAGACCAATAGACACGACAGACGATATGGATGTTCTTTGTATTGGAACTTTTGGTCGCACTGAGCCTTTTGATGGCGATGCAAGTCTGTTCAATAGTTTGCCAGATCATGAAACCACTCTTAATGTGAACGACTTGGAGGACAGTGGGATGGTGACTTTACGTACCGCGGACCTCTTGGAAATGGAACCCCTCAGTCTTGAAGATACCTTGCCACGAATTGAGGAAGAGTTGCCTACTTTTCTGAATGTGCCTGAAATTAAGAAAACCCAGATTCAGGAACTTTTTTCTGAAGATGAGGTCATGAACAAGAAAGACATCCGCTTTAAAATAATTCTTCCTGATGGAAAAGTTGAAAAGGCCGTAGATGACGGTGGTGAACGAGGGATGTGCTGTCGGAGTTTTGGAATGACTTTTATGAACAGTGCACCATGGGGAGTGACTTCAAAGTGCCATACCTCCGACAAGTGCGAAAAGTGTTGGTCGAATCTTTGCTTTTGGCTGGAAACAAGAGAAGCATCTTCCACTACTTGCTCCTGTTATTCTTGAGCAAGCTGTTCTTGGAGATGTGGAGAGTGTAATAGCCGAAATTGGGGTTTCACTCATTCTACATTGCTAAGGTTAACTTTAACTTTAACTTAGTCGTATCTGGTGTTTGTTCCGCCTGGCCGGAGCCCATCTGACCCAGTTCACTTATTTAGATAAATGTCATCTATGTCATAAGTTAATCTTCCTCCTTGCCTTGATGTAATCTGTTTGTGTTTTGACTATTATGTGATAAATTGTATATTGTGTCCTCATGATGTGATAACTATGTCTCCACCTATGTCTTGTGTATAAAAAGCATGTGTTCTGATTGTTATGGACCTCCGTCGACCAGGGAGAGTCACTATGTCAGGGAAAGGCGACTATTCACTCTGGTACCAGTGAATAAAGAAACTCATTGATCAGACTCATTCTCTCTGCATTTTTATTGTTTAACTTGTTTTAAAGAAATCCACAACATTAATTCTCCCGTAACAAGAGCGATTTGAAAGTATTGACAAAGATGAGTTATTAGAAGTTCTAGATTTGCATAACAACCAAAAGCAAGCAACACAGATCAAATCTTAAGAGTTAAACTGATTCAGGAGCCTGAATTTGTCATTGGCTGCTGGAGTAATGTACTTGTGTTAAGTCAGAGCTGAAAGGGATTGCAGCTGCCTATGATGCACTACAGCCGACATCACACAAAATTATGAACTCGCTCACTTATCCAACTAACCCAAATGCCACGGAAAAACAGATCAATCAAGTTTGTAACCGCATGTCTATGAGAGTGATACGTCTCATCTTTGCAGTTTTCTCAGGTTTTGTACAGGATCAGATGTATTTACAGGATAAAACATTACCGTGTCATTCACACAGATTAATGGTTTTCAGAGAAGACCTATTGCTCACACCTGTGGTTGTTACTCAGAGCTGCCAGTTAGTTATAAAATGAACAAAAATAGTTCATTCTGTTGTGTAGTTTATAGCATGTTGTTCTAAAAAATGCACATTTTAAATCTTTGTTTAATATTTCATGTTGTGGCTGTTTTATTGCCACCATTGTTTGTTTTGTAGGCTTCGAGCTAACTCATCTTCATAGAGAAACCGTCTATACATCCACTGATCGCAATTCCAAAGGGTTTAATCTTGTCGTAGCCATCTACCAGATATTGCATGAAGTCCGACAGTGGTATGTTCGTCTTCGTAGCCTGTTTCTTTACTGCAGATCAACACCAGTCTCTCTCTGTCACAATATTGTTTACCCAGTATTTTTGGTGCATCCATGGATAACTGAGGTACTGACCAGACGTCTCAAACTGTTGCTCAATAAACGCTGCCACTTCAGCCACATCAGTTTGATTCTTACGTTGCCAGAGACCCTTCTTGCTTACAATCAGTTCAAGTGTGCGCTTGCACATTGTGATTCCATGTGAATGTTCAAGTAAATGCAGTATTTCGTTGGCAGTAAAGCCATCTCTAAAGTACTTCTCTGCAGCTGGCATGCCCTAGCCCTAATGCAGTCTGCTGCTTTATACCTGAAAAACTCGAAATTATGACTTTAAACCTCGAAATTATGACTTTTAAACTCATAATTATGCTTTTTAAACTCGAAATGATGACTTCCTGTGGGGCTTTTATTTTTTACTCATTGGCGGAAATGGGCTTCCATATGAAAGTTTAATTGCGATGAAATAAAAAAATATAAATAAATAATCTAGATGAGGTCAAAATGACACCTGGATAGCAAGAGGGATAGGTTCTGTTGGGAAATGCGTGTTTTACAGTTAACCCTAACCCTGATAAAGGACTTTTAATACGTCATACTACAGAGTGCCTCGGATTCCTTTGAGGCTGCTATTACAGAGCCTGGTAATAATATATGCAAGTGCTTCATCTGTGGACAAAACATGCACAACAATACATAAAAGCATTAGTTGCAGGTGTTTTTATAGTTCAAAAACACCTGCCAAAACTCGCTATTCATGGGCTAAAATGTTATAATTAAAAGGCCCTTTCTTATGCTTTAGATTTGATTCATAATGAGGTGAACCAGACTGTTTCCTTCTTAAAAACCTAAGTGGAGTTGTGTTTTGTTTCACTTTCTTATATCTGTGAATTATTTTAGGCTGTCTCATACCTGGGAGGTCAAAAATGCACATCATCTGGTGGGAACCCAGACTTTTTGCCCTTCTGTGTTGATAAAGCCGAGTCACCTTCACTGCTGAAAATGCTTCACCCTTTTTTGTGCTCTGTCTTGCACTTTAGAAAGAGTCTGTTTATGAAGCAGAGATCCATATACAGGAGATAATGGACCGTTGGAGCTCATGGTTTCAAGTTGGTTTTTCACACAATATTTTAAACTGGTGTCGGTTTTGAAGCCCTGTCCAGCCCAACGCCCTACCCATTAAACCATTAACGCTAGAGAAAACATTTACCTTGTACATAAGAGTGATAAACAGTGACTTGCACAGTTTGGTGACAATTTTCTTTTTAAATCTGCTCATCAAATCAGTTAAAGTTGCCTCGGCTTTAAAATAGAAGCCCACTGAGTCGTGTAACCCTGCGCAGTCACTCAATTATTGAAAAGTATGTAAATCGGTACGCAACTAACTGCTCTGTCGTGTGGTACAGGGATATTATGTAACCAGATTAGAGCTACATTAAATTATGCAGGGATTACAAATCGGATATAGGTTACAGTGTCTTAATACCCGTACAAGGTTAGTTGCTTATGGTCGGTGGTAGTTTTGAAATAACTAGAAAGTGCATTTAGAGTGTATGACTTATAGTAATATTCCTCGCTAATTGCACTTTGTAGACATTGTAATTACTGTCCTATCTTATGTATAATAAGGCAAAAACCACTTACTTTAATGAGGATATTATAAATGGGACAACTTAACATAATTTAAAAGGAAAACAAGTTTAAGTAAATGATAGAAAATTTTGTGCAGTTTGAGCTGTTTAAATGTAGCTTTTTTTTTTTAATCTGCTACAGCGTTTATTTGGTTAATTCACTGAATAGCAGAAGTGATCAGAACGGGTTTGATGAATGTACGTTAAAAATGCTGGACTCCTTAAATATTTGGTTCTTCGTCCAGGGCGGAACTTGACGTTTTTTTTTGTTTTTTTTCCATTGGTGGTTAGCAAGCAAATGTATCACAATTATGTTAAGGTTAAGTTAAGAATAGACACAAAAACAAAACATTTAAGACTCTTGGGTTGGCAGACTACCTGATGACATCATGCTGTGGACCTAAGTGTTTTGAACAAATTGCCGAACACTTTTGAACTACGAAAAACATGTAATACAAAGGATTTAATGACATCTACAGAACTGAACCAGGTCCAACCCAGGTCTAAACCAGGTCTAATCAGAACTAAACCAGGATTAAACAAGGTCAAAACCAGGACTAAACCAGGTCTAAACCATGATTAAACCAGGTCTAAACCAGGACTAAACTAGGTCTAACCCAGGTCTAACCCAGACTAAACCAGGTTTAAACCGGGTCTAAACCAGGACAAACCAAGGACTAAACCAGGTCGAAACCAGGACTAAACCAGGACGAAACCAGGACTAAACCAGGTCTAACCCAGGTCTAACCCAGGTTTGAACCAGGACTAATTCAGGACAAAACCAGGTCGAAACCAGGACTAAACCAGGACTAAACCAGTTCTAAACCATGATGAAACCAAGACTAATCCAGGACTAAACCAGGTCTAAACCAGGACAGGTTAAAATTAGGTCAGGCCTTGTAATTGGACAGGACTAAACCAGTAACAAGAGATAAGATAAGATATTTTCTATATTTTTGAAAATGGGTTGAGGGCCGGATCATAACCCTCGGAGGGCCTGATTTGGTCCCCGGGCCTTCAGTTGAATAGCGCTGGTAGGACCTTTAAATTGAATTTCTGAATATTTCCTATTATAAATGTCTGGTATGATGATAGTGCCATGGGCGGGTTTGATGCTTGTTAGCCTCATGGAGAAACTTCCCCTTTAAAAGCATCGCCTTTCGTATTCTGACTGGTGCAGGCATCAGTACAGGCTGTGATTGAAGTTGAGCCGACTTGAGCCTTGCACTTATGAATAGTAACATTTCAAGGCGTTTCATCAGAACACAGAAAATCAGGTACTATCTCTTCCACCCCAAAGGAAAGCGGAATCTTAAAGCCGCCAAAGCAGAAATGTCATAATGAGAAGGATCCGATTTGATTTATTTATAGGTGGAGGGGGATTAACCTGTTTTTTTTCCCCTCCAGTGGACGTAATCCTGTCTCTTCACCATCTGTAATGTAATCTCAGCTACTTCTGTCCATACTACTGTTATTATTTCCCCCATCGTGGCTGAAAATATCTACTTTCTGCTAGTTGTTTACCTCAGCAGTTAGAATTGATTCAGCCTTATTGTGTTTTTTTCGCTTTCCAAGTATTATTCAGATTTTGCCATTACAAAAATTGCAATCATCAATCAATTTTGACGCTGAAGTTTGAGCAAAAAGTGCCTGTCAGTGTCTCGTCTTAAGTCTCTTCTTGTTGCTTGACTGCGAATGTACAAACCCTGTAATTGCCTGTGTTCTAATATCACTTTTAATGACAGCTATAACGATCACTGGCTGTTCAGACCATCAAGTGTAGCCTCGCTCTCCACACCCCGCCCTTACCATCATGTGATATATATACTTCCAGTCCAGTGTCGTTAGAGCGTATGTGTAATGAATGAGCTTCTTGATACAGAGCCCTATCAGCACTTCTGTGGGGCGCTGACATTTAGAGCCCCCCTCCTTGTCAGGCTAAATTACTTTACACAGAATCTAAAGGATGTAACAATATCCACATCTCACGGTCTGATATTATGATTTTTTTTTGTGATAATGAGGGAAGGTAAAAACAATATTGCAACAGTTACTTTTATTTCCCAAAGTTTATGATTTGGACAATGCAGTTTTTTCCAGGTTGAGAGAGCAAACTGACCAAAAAGTAGAAAAGAATGACTTTTGCTTGTTAGTGTCTCGTCTTCCTCGCTGATTGTATTCTAAAATCTGAAAACAATCAATGCTAATACTTTATTTTACACTGCGCATGATGCATTCAAACTATCTCATTAGGTAGAATGTAATAACATGAAGCCCGACTGTAATGCGCTGTGAAACAACCCATAATAACTTACAATAAGCTTTAATGACCTGTAACTTGAATGTAATCCACTGTGTGACAACCTGTAACTTGAACATAATGCATTGTGATAACTTGTAATAACCTGTAACTTTAATGTAACACACTGACAACCTGTAATAACCTGTAACTTGAATGTAACGCACTGTGACAACCTGTAATAACCTTTAACTTGAATGTAACACACTGTGACAACCTGTAATAACATGTTACTTGAATGTAACACACTGACAACCTGGAATAACCTGTAACTTGAATGTAACACACTAACAACCTGTAATAACCTGTAACTTGAATGTAACACACTGACAACCTGTAATAACATGTAACTTGAATGTAACACTCTGTGACAACCTGTAATAACCTGTAACTTGAATGTAACACTCTGTGACAACCTGTAATAACATGTAACTTCAACATAACGCACTGTGACGACCTGTAATTTCAATGTAACACACTGTGACAACCTGTAATAACCTGCAACTTGAACATAAAGACCTGAAATAACATGTCATTTAAAACATAATACACTGTAAAACAACTACTGTAACACGTGACTCTTGGTTGTTTCACATAGAAACAACATGTAATGCAAATGTTGCTTACTTTAAAACAACTTATTATAACATTTAACTTGAACTGAACACACTGCGTGACAACCTGTAATAACATGTAAGTTAACATTTCTGTGTAAAAACATGTACCTTACTGTGAAACAACCCATGATAACCTGTTACCTGTAACATTTCTGAGTAAATATAACGCACTGTGAAACAACCAGGAATAAATGTAACACATAGGTAACTCATTGTGTAACAACTAACTCTAACCTTATCTCTAAGTACTGTGTGGTATTACATGCCATTACAGGCTGTTACAAGTTACATTCTACTTAACTGGATAAATTAATGAAGGATAGTGTAAAATTAAACACATACAAATACAAAACAAGACATATTAAGCTTTTGTCTGCTATATAACTATAATTTCTGACATCTGAGGACTATTCATCTATATTTTGAACGTCTTAAATTGCCCTATTGATTTAAATAAACTTAATAAAAGAACTTGCCCCTTTACAGTATGTCACAGTAAATGTAATTACAGCAAAGTGCCGCTCTCCCAAATGATGCTAATGGCTGTGCCTGTGGATAGCTACAGATCACAATAGCAAGCAATGGATTTATTGTCATTTGTTTCCAAATGACTACGAGACACTGCTGCATGTATCACTGTTTACAAAGAAGAACTTAAAGACAAAGAAAGTTACGAGCCGTGGATGTGGTGGAGCATAGGCAATTTCGTGAATTTTCAAAGCAAAGGTGTCTTGACTGCAGAAGAATAAAGATTACTCAAACATGCGTGAATCACTCTAAACAGAACTTGGAGAGGGCACGTGGTTAAAAGCTCTTAAAGGTCAATGTAGAATAGAAAGTCTTCTTAAGAGTCACCCAAACATTCCTTCAGTGTGAATATATCATGATGTCCTTCCTATACATTGCCAGCTCAGAGGTGGCAGAGATGGCGGTCATGACACACTCCCACACTCTTACACGCTCTCTGCTCCTGCTCACTGCCTGTTGGATTCGGTGAAGGCGGCTTTGAACCTGACCCCCTGGGGCCTCCGTCCTGTCCACTCCTGATCTATGTACTGCTCCAGAACATTCATAAATAATGCCCATTTGTGGGCGCGCTGACATATGAGGCTCTGGCCCCCTATGGCTGGAGAGATAGGTAGGGCTAAGCTCCCAGTAGAAGGGATGAGGATAGTGCGGAGATCAAAGCCCGTCATGTGGTCACAAGGGTTAAATCATTCGTTTGACTGCTGCTCGTGAATCCATTAATTTATGTTCCCCAATGGACTCTAAACCAGGCTACACTCCCCATGCATGCCAATGAAATTTTCTTGGAAAGAATAAGATGATGAATCAATGATTGTTGACTATGTATGAAAATTGGAAATTTAATTATTATCTCAAACGCAAACTTTTTGCAGTACATCAAATTGTTATCTCATTTGTCCAAAACTGGCTGTTTTGTTGCAGTTAATAACCACCCTGGCACAACTACACTGACCAGGATCCTTTGTCTGCACTGAAATGCTTTTTTTTAGTACAGCTAAAGATAACATTAAAGAATTGAAAATATTTAGACATGTTTAGGGTGTTTTCGTGATAATGAACATACCTTTTACTCTGAGCACAGGTTTGCTCAGAAAAGGCACTTGTCCCCAGCAGACGCCAGACACATGAAGTCCAACACTTTCCTCCATATTGGAGTGAACAAAGGGCAATACCATGCATGTATGTGTCAAAGTGCCTGCGGCATTTTGACATTTCCAGCATAAATCATTTCAGCTAATGCCCATTTTATGGAACTTATAGGGGAATAATAAAACCACTGAGAATTTTGTTTTGAATAAAGTAAATACCTCAGGCTTCTATGACCAATGTAATTTGTGAGAATTGAGTCCCATGTGTCATCAAATTCGGAAATATTGTTGAAATAATTAGGCAAGGCAGGCTTATTTGTAGTGCACAATTCGTACACAAAGTCATTTCAAAGTGCTTTACAAAACAACAAAGACTCATTATATCACAATAGTTCAATATTCTGCAAACATCCAAAATACTACATTTGAACAAGATGCAAATAATGTCTCTAAATAACAAAATCGTGTGGTGACTCCACACCACGTCTACAAATATGATCAGAGATGCTTGGGACTATTTTATTGTATTATATTGGATGTGCTTAAAATGTACAAAATGAACTTAAAAACACGTATTTAGTTTTTTTTTAATCTTTGAAAACCTACCAGCAATCCCAATTCCTCAGAAATTTTTTAATAATTACACAATTCTCTATGACATTCCTGCATGGTGATAGATCATCCCCTCAAATGATTAAATATAAGATCATCTCCAAGCACTGCATCAGATAATTGACACCTTCTATGCAGCTACACTCCCCAGTGTCCACTAAAGTGGGCTAAACCCCCACTGATGAGCCTGTATTTTACATGCTGAATAATATTTTGACAGAATATAGCTAGGGGCCATGGTGCTAGCGCATGCCGGAGCAGTACTTGGCAGCGGGCCCTTCAAACACGCATCCATCATCTCCCCCGAGAGTGTCAAATTAGCGGCGTGCTAAACAGGTGGCTTAGCAGCAGATGCCAAGGAGCTAGCAGGAGAAGAGATTGAGGTCATGTTTGTTTAATGGCCCCTGGGGTCAGCTAGCAGATGGATGCGGTTTTTGGACTTCGTCATTTTACTGATGCAGAAAAGAAGAGGGCCACGTTTACATGGTTTGTAGTGATGATGGGCAATTAGAAGGGCTTGACAAAGAGCACAGTTTGGATGTGTGTGGACATTCTTATAGTGCTCGAAGCTAAATTGGGAACTACGTTATCTGCACGGCAAAGTATTTCTAGTTGATATTCCAGGCAGACTGAATTCTATAGTACATGCAAGCCAAGGGGGGGAACGCAGGAATTTTGATTGGGAAGTTTGAACGACTTGTTGGATGTTGCACAACTGGAGAACATACTTGGAGATTGGCTGCGTGTAGACATTGTTTTCTTGGGACGTTTCCATAGGACCAGAACAGGACGGAGCGGTGCTGTCCCTGGTGTGTCCATTGCACCAAAGCGAACCGTACAGTTCCGTTTGAGGGGTCTGAAGGCGGCCGCGTGAGCTCCCTGGGGGTGCTGGCTCGCTTTCGGCCTTTACTTAAGATGATTGGACAAGAGAGAACAAAAGAGAACACAGACACAGGTGAGAACAAAATGGTAAAGACTAGACACAAAGACAAAATAATCATTCCTCACCAAACACTGACCTGATCTTATGATATAATGGTGTATTTCCAGTAATGATAATTTTATTTGTTGAGCCGACGGACATAGCAAAAGAAAAAAAGCTAGCAGGTGTTAGCATCAGTTGCTTCCTGTTTATGAAGCGGGACACTCGCGCCAAGACATATGAATATAACATAATCCAAACCCAACATATTTCATAAAGAGAGGTTAAAATATGTATAATTGCATATTAAAATTGCAGTCAGTGCTTAATTATTTTCAGTATATAAATAAAATAGAAGGAAATGTTCTTTGTAACCGTTTCTAAAGTCACCGAAATGAGCATTTTTATATTAAGAGACATAAACATAGAGAGCGATAAACATGAGAGAGCCACGTGAACGAGCACGTCGGACGACACAAACAGAAGCACGTGGACATTGTTAGACTAACGATACCTGTAAATTGTACACTTTCACATTTGATCTAATATGAAGAATACAGTTACTATTACACAAGCTAACGTTAACACAAAAACTGCTACATGATCACTCCAGTCACTCAAAGCATCATGGGGGATTGTCGTCACATGGTGCCCTAACGCAAAGATAGCAGCCTCTGTGTCATGTAGTAATGTGTAAGTAAAAAACTTTTTCGGGGTCATTTAGGGGTCATTGGGGGCCTTTAGATGCACAGGGTATGAAACAAGAAAAGGTGTACCCACCCATTTTAGTTCAGCGATCACAAATGACCATGGTCCCTTTGTCATAGAGACGCAAAAGGCCAAAAAAAAGCTCAAATATGTAATAATAATTACAGCTAAATTGCTAGACACACCTGAGCATCGCTTAACCTCTCTGTTGCAGCTATTTGACTTTTTGACCTCACAAGAGTGGTCTGAATGGTTCTATGGAGAAATCAGAAAATAATTGGATGTCTCTGAGTACTCGCAGTACATATCACACAAATATTTGACATTGCTCTTTTGATGAAGGGAGGTAAACAGTACTTCTGGAATTCTGTGAAATGTATTATTCAACAAACTTATTTTACATAACTTGATGACACCGTATTCAGCTGTTTCTTTCTCTTAATGTTGGATACAAACATGTCCAATGGGAGCACTACTGTATAATGCCATTCGAGCTGCTGTAAGTCTCATCTTTCCTGTTTTTTTTTCTCCATCTAAATTGGATCCAGTAATCGCCCGAGGCAGCAAATGAGATGATTTAGACGGTAATTTGCGGAAAACAACTTTGACGTCAATGGAGTCCGCTCACGCATTTGAATTCTGTCTGCTTTAAGTTGGTTCTCACAGTTATGTAAGTGCAACTTCTTCAACCATCTGTTGAAATGAAAACAAAAAACATGCACACAATGACGCCCTATTATTAATGCCAGGGAGAATGTTCTGCTTCACACTATTTAACTGAAGGCAATAACAGTTTACAGGATTTTGCTATATTTAAAGCCAGGTGCACACAACAGGATTTTAGAGTCTTAAATTATTTTTTAAAAGGAGACTAAAGAGTAGACCACAGACGTGAGAGGAATCGTAAAAGATATATAATCGTAGGATCCGCTGAGCACAGAGAAAAGAAAAGTTGTGCGCTTACAAAGCTAGTGCACCTTACCCTGAGCTCAGACTTTAAGCTGTGCAGGTGCCACTCCAAAACATATTATAAAGTAGTGACCCTGTGACCGCTCTTCGTGTGAGCCTTTTAAAGAATGCTTCACACTGGATTAATATGTTGCAGTGCAGTGTTTTGTAGACCGTGTCCTGGATGTGCAGAGAAACTGATGAGAAGTTGAGAACACTAGAGTTTTTAGATGTATTCATTTAGACCAGAAAAGTGGAAAATTGTGGTGGATCCCTCTGCCACCACTCCACAGTGTTAGTATATTTCTTTGATCACTTTACATTTAATTTATATTACGAAACACATTATGCAAAGTTTAATTTAATACATTTTATTTAGACACATATTTTCTAATTTGGGTGCACACTTATTAGTTAATATTTGTCTGAATTATACTTACACCATAGAACTATAATAAAACCTGGAAGATGTATCCAAAATGGCCGTCCTGTTTATCCCTATGGAGTGTGCTCATTGGCGCATGACCCCAAAAAAATTTCTTACTTCCGCATTTACTTCCTGATACGGAGGCTGACATCTTTGTTTTACTTCCTGAAATGGAGGCTGCCATCTTTGCTTTAGGGCGCCACGTGACGACAATCCCCCATGATGCTTTGAGCGACGTGAACGACCACGCAGCTGCAGGTTTTTGTGTTAACGTTAGCTTGTGTGATTGTAGTTGTGTTCTTCATGTTGGACACACGTGAAAGCGTCTGAAATGAAATAAAATACAACTTACAGGTATCGCTAGTCAAGCCTTTTCCACGTGCTTATGTTTATATCGTCCGACGTGCTCGTTCACGTGACTCGCACATGTTTGCGGTGACGTCACTTCATATAAAAACGGTAATTTCTGTGATTTTAGAAACGGTAGAAAAGAACATTTCCTTCTATTTTATTTAAATACTGATAATAATTCAGTACTGTCTGCAATTATAATGTGCAATTTTAGAAAAAGGCTGGTTCCAAGAGGCTGCAGTACCTCGCACGGCCACTAATCAATCTGGGACCACAGACAGAGGGGGCGTACCTTATCCAGTTCTTTTAATACATCCATGACTTACACTTGTTTCTTTTGAGTTGCCAGAACATCAGGACCACACACAGAGGCTAGAAGAGCCCACATGGACCGTGGCAGTGGGGGAGGAGGAAGCACACATAGTTTTACTATTTTCAAATCTAGTTTAGTTTGGTTTAACATAAGTTTTGTTAATCACTTATTTAATTCTGTTTAGTTATTGTAATTTGCCTTATTGTTACTTTAGTAAAGTTTGCAGTTTTGGTTCTGTCTTTAGTGTACTGTCTCCCCCATGTGTTCATTTTGGGTTGGTCCTTTTTGTATTTAAACTCCCCTCATTGTTTGAGGTTCTCTCTGTTGGTCGGGGTTTTTCTTTGTTCTGTTATAGTTATGGTTTAGTTGACTTCAGTTGGGCCCAAATGTTGTTTATATTGCTTTGATTATTTTTTGGAGCCTTTGTTAAATTCATATTTTTTGACTGAATTAAATTAACCTGATTTTTTACATCTGTTGTCCCTGCCTTTTTATGTTTGGTCCACTACAAAAATGTGAGTCAAATTGTCCGCACGCAGCCTATGATTAAGCACATGCAATCTGTCAGTGTGTTTGAAATGGAGTAGAACAAGCGGATCCAAACCCAGACTGACTCCAGAGCGAGTTCAACCTGAGCACACAGCAGCTCGAGGAGGAGTGGAAGGTGTCTGACCTGCGGAGAACCACGGACCTGGACACGTGGTTTGGATATAGTGCCATAGGGGAATTCCTTAAAGTGCCTATGACAGGTTGGACCACTCATGTACCTAAAATACAGGTAAGATAAATATATTCAAAGTTTTGCTAAAAATAATTATACATTTCATAATTTTTAGCTGTTTTTTTAGTTTTGTAAAATCACTTCCTGGTTGTAAATGATGACATCACACTAGGAAATTACTTTGTACACTGGCTAAAACTCTGCTAGGGTCACAGATTTTTTTGTCCGACAAATCAAAATACACGTGAACACCTTTATTTTGTTAAATTCATGTTTTATTGGTAATTTAAGTTGTTTATTTTGGCTTAATTATGCATAACCTTTGAATGGAGTGAGTTTCCCTAGTGTGATGTCATCAGTTTTTTACTTCCTGTAATTTCAAACAGATTTTTCCACTTTTCTCCACCAACTACAACTTGACTGGTGTAAAACAGGATTTTTTATGTACAATACGTATTAATACACCAAATAAAATCTAAATTAGAAAATTGTTAAAACCTGTCATACGCACTCTAACACTGTGGGCCAAGGTAATTGAATCTGGAATGCAATTAGCTATCTTAAACTGGGTACACATCATTTCACAGACAGAGAATAACTTACTTAAGAGCCAAAAACACTTTAATGCTCGTTTTCAATAGAACAACATTAGTATTTCACTGTAATCCCGTGTGTAGTAACAGCCTGGTCATTTGTAATCAGCCCCATCAGTAAAACCTCAGTAAGGGTCTAATAGCTGGTCTCAAATGTGCCTAAATGAGTGTAATTTGTTTATTGGAGCCAGGTGAACGTGCGGTCATTCTCTGCTTAAGACATCAGCCCTTATTAGGCCTAAGTGCTCTCCATTACTGTCCACCGTGTCATTATGAAGCAGGCTGCGTACTTGTCATTGGGTTCCTTGTTATTAAATTTAGCTCCTGCATTATGCATGTGGGGATATTGCCGCTGTCAGAATGCCCAAGAGGTTGGCCTTGTCGGGAGAGTCTTAAAAGAGATGTGTTATGCTTTATTCATTTTTTCGGACAGGGTTTCCCTCTCTTTATTTATAATGTAAAGTGTTTTATTCTAGCACTGGAATTTCAGTTTCACACAGAATGCTTGGATTAGGTGTCTGATATTAGTAGTCGGGACGAGAATTTGACGAAATCAAAATAAATTAACACGTAAAATATACAGTCAGAAAACAATATGGAGCTAACAAATTAACGTGTTTACTCCTTTTCTTTCTGGGCGCCTCCATGCCTGCTTTTTTGTTGCTCTTGTTCTTCTCTTTTAGCCAGTTCTCAAATTGACATTGTGCGCCCTTCGGTTATTTAACAGAACACGCCCGATATTAGAAAAGGTTGGAAGTATAAATGTAGCGACGGAAACAACGCTTGGAGTGCACAGATCTGTTTACGTGCAGAAAAATGTGTGTTAAAGGACAAATATTATGCATTATTTGTACTGTTATTGGCCTTTAAACATGATCTTGTGTAGCTTTACTATGACATATCACGTTTTAGTAATAAAAAGAAAATGTTTTAACAAAGACTAATACAATTTTATCACTGCCTTTGGAGTTAACTTGGCTGTGGCTCCATCTATTGGCTGCAGAGACAATTTCATATACAGATTTAAGGACTTAAAACAGCAGGAGATTCTCGGATGAGTGACACCTCGAAGGAATTCAGAATGGTGTGTTTTTGACGGTCGGATGGAGAGAGGATTTTCTTATCAGGATTCGTCAAACAAGCGTGAAAGAAGCTGAATGCTACTCCAGGTATGTTTTTGATGACGGAACATTGTAAAAACACGGCTAAAAGCTCAAGGAAGTGAATTTTGCATACTCTTTGTCCTTTAAACCAAGCTAAAACAATAACTGCTAGCATTAAAGCTTTCAAACCATGGAAGGGAGGCTTTCAAACATGTGCAGATGAAAATACAACTCCAGGTATGTTTTTTTTTATGAAGAAACAACATTATAGCACGGGTAAACATTAAACAAAGTCCGTTTAACACGATACAGATCCTTCCGTCAGTCGAAGGGGCACTAAACCAGAGCCCTGCACAGTAGCTGCAGCTTATGGAGCACATCATAGAGTTTGCAGTGCTATAGCCTGCAGCTCTGTTCACCATTACCATTAATGACTCCACTACAAGACCGGGCCATTCTTCACACACAGCTGCATGGGCTCTGCTGCTTCAGACGCTGCACCAGGCAACGGTTAAAGGCACAGGGAAGGCCCGCTGTGGATGGTTTTCTATTACACGTAGGTTGGGTTCGTGGTCTAGTATTTGATGGAGTCAAAATCTTAGATGGAGGGCAGAGGCTGTGTAACCTCAATATCCAAACAGAAAGTCCACACATATTGAACCTGATCATGCTCCATAAATCTTGTTGCTTACTGCACTACGAGTGAAAATGTTGCTTTTGTGATAGAGTAATATAGTCCTGATCAAAAGTTTAAGACCGGTCGAATAAATGGCAAAAGTCACATTTTGCATGGTTGGATCTGAACAATTTTCCAAGTAGAGCTTCAATAAACAACAAGAAATGGGAGACAAAAAAAAGTTTGAGGAAACATTCTATAGCATAAACTGCAATAGACTGTTCTGCAGGTGATCAAAATTTTAGAACCACATACCACATTGCCCAAATCTGTGCAAAAATGTAGATTCATCAGATCAGATCAGATCAGATGATGTCATTCACACTGTCACTATCATTTCTGCTGGCAAAGACAAAAAAAAGTTCTCTTTTTGAACGTGGTTGGGTTGTGGAGCTGCATAAGCTGGGCCTCTCACAGCGCTCTGCCACAGCAAGCACGAGTCACTCTGAACCAGTGTTTCCCAACCAGGGGTACGGGGACTCCAAGGGGTACATGAGGAATAAACAGGGAGTACTTGGAAAGGTTTCAGGTTTTAAAATAAGGTGAAATGTACTTTTATCTGCATAAAAAAGTGTCATTAGTTGTAAATTTAGCATCTTTTTTGAGTATTCTGGACCATAAATCTAATTAAACAAAAATTATAATAGTAATAATTGACTATATTTGACTAGTAAAACCATTTATTTGCCCGAAACTCAAGTTAAGGGGTACTCTGAGTGTGAAACAAAGGGGTACACAAGACAAAAAAGGTTGGGAACCACTGATCTAAACATGTACGGGTAAATGCAAATGGAAAACAATTATAACATGATTAAAACCTTTAATTAAACAGATTTTGCATGCTGTCTCAATCACAGGAGGGACACTGTGATGCGCGGACTGCAGGACATAGAGGAGTCTTTTGTCCTGAGGGCCTTTACTCTCCTCAAAGTGCACTGACACACGATCTGCTCACTCCACCTGACGAGTCCTGCTGCGAAAACTGTACTGAAACTTTTGGCTGAGACACAAAGGCGACCGAGAAGTGCAGTGAAAATGTTTCTGCAGCTGAAGTTGAATTTCCTTCAGGATCAACAAACATCATGTAGACCTTCTGGATTACCACCTGATGACAACATATGGTTGGACAAGTCTTTTTGAGTGTTTAGAAAAAGGCAGCCAATTATATACATGAAGGAAACAAAAAATACCTATCATTGTGTACCTTTATAACTCAAATTAGACTCAATTTTGCATAATGCGCACATGTATTTCAGACTAATTTAATTTCAATCGAACGTTACAAACTGTACACAGACCCTGAACTATTTGCATCTGTTGCCAGGCCTCTCGTCTCACAACCCTCTGATGGCAGGTTAGTTTAATGTATTCACGTGGAGCCGGCGGTGTTAAAAATGCGCCGGTATGCAACATTTATTTGGTACTTAATGGATTCAGGCCCAAAGACACGAGCGTGATTCCCTCCCGGTGATTATCGAGCAGTTTCTCATTCTCTTTGTGAGGAGCGGTACCAGTTCTGTCCACGCAGCGTTATTGGACCAGGGACTAGTGATGAAGTCAACTCTTTTCCCATAGACTTTGGGCTTAAAGGGTGTAGACTGCTCCAAAGAACAAGTGTGTGTGTTGTATGAAAAACTTTGCAAATATCAACTAGGAGTTTAACCAGGAAGACTGAAATTCTGGTTCGTTGTCCTGTCACTGTCAATCCATCCCACTCTGCTAGTTTCGTCTTTCAACCAATCATTTCAACCAATCATCTGTTGAAATGTAAAAACTGTTGCTGAAAAACTCCATGGACTATGTAAACCCTTCAACGAACTGATATCTGCAATGCACAGAAATGGAAAAAACGATTTATTTTGAACAATATTGAGTTAAAATGAAACGTTTCTGTGCATCGTGAATGCAAGTGGCTGGAAGAAGAACCCGAGTCAGATCGAC
Source organism: Rhinogobius similis (assembly GCA_019453435.1). Taxonomy (NCBI): domain Eukaryota; kingdom Metazoa; phylum Chordata; class Actinopteri; order Gobiiformes; family Gobiidae; genus Rhinogobius; species Rhinogobius similis. The sequence goes on from CM033631.1 coordinate 31,592,617, forward strand.
CTTGCAACATAAACATGAGATAACATTTTGCACACACCGCCCGTGCTCTTCCCTCTATCTTCTTGTTTGTGACCCTGCCCTATATCCACTGAAAAAATTCCATCACGTGACCACGTGTACCGTATTCACAATATCTGTTGTATACTGTGTATTAATGTTTGCTTGCTATACTGTTCTTGTTTTTCTTTTCTGAGAGTTTTGTAGGCGCTGGAAACGGCTGAATTTCCCCATTGTGGGACAATTAAAGGATCTCTCTCATCTTTTTATAATTGTTGTCATCTTTAATCTCCAAGTTGTTGGTCATTTGTTATTTTGGTGCTGAAGTTAAAATTTTACGTGTATGACTTGCCACAGTATGGAACCATATCCTCTGCCCGGTTTCCAATGGGTGTGATTGATTAACCAGTCTTAAAACGCATGGTCAGTTCGTATCTGAACAAACTTTAAAGTCAAAAAGGAGGGAAAAATAACCCAAATGTTGAGAAATGGCGCTGGTTTCTGCAGAATCAACAAGCGAAACGGTAAACTCTGTAAATCTGCAACTTCCAATATTTACAAAAGAAGCCCAAAGTCATGTAAAGAAGCAGACTTGTAAATTAAAGTAATAGATTATTCACTTCGCACTACGATATTTGTTGTGAGCTTGTGGCAATACTACGTTTAGGTAGAAATGTTACTTTTCTGGTGAACATATTGTAAAGGATCATAATCATGCTTCTCTGCTTTCAATCGTTTGTTTCATTTGCACTTACAATCCAAATTTGTGTCATTTTGGGTAGTTCTTTGTTTAGAAATGCTATTGTTAGTGCGATTTCACACTGTTTAGACCAAGAAACGTCCCGTTACAGACTTGGGTTAGATTCTAATTGGAAAGCCAAACATTTTCTTGAGTGCTGCCTGGTGAGAAAAGTTTGAGAACAACTAGAATTTCTCTGTCTCTCTTCAGCAACAAAAAAGCATCAAACATCAATTCAATATTTACTGTTGTCCACATAAAACTTTTTTCTGCCGCGCACTGCATTTCACACCATCCGCATTCATTTCTCGTACGCGGTTGAACGTTGGCTTTCTGCATTGTTTCCTTGGTCCTACATAAAGCTTTCTTCTTTTCAGACCAGCACTGTTATGATTATGTAAGCCTGTCTTTCCTGGAGGAGACCCGGCCCAGCCATGTCTGCGGAGGGCTGACACGAGGCAGTGGAGCGAGGTGGTCTTCTCCCGACTGCACAGGCTCCACGCTGTCCTTGTCATCCCGGGCACAACTATTATGTAACCAGACTTGATTATTAGCAACAATGTAGACTGTGTTATTTATTCAAAAGGTCTGGAAGAAAAGTTTTTCAGGAACACCTTTGACATAATCGGGCTGAACACCAACTTTGGAATGAATGCGGCGCCTGGAACCAAACGTTTAGCTTTTCTTCCTGTTTGCGACATGATTTTTGAATGTTTTGTTGAATTGTTTAATTTGGTGGGATAGTACCGGATAAATATTTATTATTGTTTAACACAAGTCAAGCTCATAGTGAAGAAAAGTTGAAAATAAAGTAGCACATTTTCTCACTTTTCTGACTCAAACTTCCATCCAAAATATAGCAACAATTTGCGAACAAAGAACACAATTCGGTTAGATAATGGTCTATTTTCATGTTAAAATTCTAACTATACCTTATAACCACGACCAAAATGGCAAAACAAGTAACAAATAATAATAGTTTAAGTAAAATCTTAAATATAATCATGTATAGTTGAAATGTGTAGTCTAACCTGTCTTATGAATTTTAGGTAAAAACAATTCAAAAACATTAATGGCCTTTAAAAACTGCGTGAATCATGAGTGAATCAAAGGTTTTGCTGTCGTTTTTTTTTTTTGTTATAAAGAAAATTATCTCTACAAATAAGTTCCTAGACATTATAAATACAGGCATGCAAATAAAACAACATACGTTTCTGATGTGAAATATAATATTAAAGGAGATATATATTGTTTTGATTGATTCCTGCATCTTTGAGTAATGCTGTATTGTCCTGCAACTGAGGCCCAACTGTTCAGAAAAGTTCTGTTTTCACCTACCCCCTATTATCCCCGCCCTGTGCTTAGCTGTGATTATTTGGGGGAAAAAATGCTGTTTTAAAGTGTCATGTAGTCACTTTAAAAAATAAAAACACGTAAATGACAATCCACTGCTTGTTACGGTGAAATGTCACTATGAAGAGGCGGTGCTTATCCGTTCTGCAGTTTTAACCGTAATTCAATGGACCTGTTTCGATTATTAAGCCGTTTTAAATTATATATATGCGAACGTTAAAATGACGATCTACTTATGTTGTAGTTAAATATAAAGAACCTGGAAAAAAGAACATTACGTCTCACAAAGATGGACATAAGTTATAAAATAATTGAGTACTGTGTAAGTTTTCTGTCCAGCCGCTAGTGTCCATGAAGACGTTATTACTTTACCTTGAATGTTCCACCGTACGACAATAAAGGTATCAAACATACCTTTAAAAACATGCATTCTTACTCTCCACAGAGCTAACCTGCAACGTGGCCTGATGGCATCCCCTGCTCTACAAAGAAAGATAGGTTTAATACAAAACTGCGGAATATTCTAAATAAAGCAATATCATCTCTACGGAAACAATTTGATTCACTAGAAAAGTAACACAGTGCTCATTTTAACCTGAATGAGCCAATCATTGTTTTTCATTCCAGCCTATAACTTAATGGCCATTGATTTTTTTTCCCTTCACATTTTCGTTACTGTAAAAATGCCATACACCACACCGAACACAATAAAGTTATGAGCTATATCCCGGGGCCTTTTTATATTATCTAAAGTTTTAAACAGTTTTCACCCTGTCTTTCTGCACCTGTCGAGCGTTTTGCAGCAAACCCCTTCAGAGCTTTATACAACAGCAAACATACCCCGGCACGAAAGCAGACGGACGTATATTCGGCATGGTTTTTGTGTGTTGTTATTGCCGTTTTGTATATATAAATTCTCCCCTCACACTCGGCCCTTCTATGCCCCGATGGTAAGCTAACATTTACTTCTGAAAGCACTATTTCTCCAGGCAAAGGGTTGTTATGTGGTTGACAGAGTGTGAGACGAGCGGAGGGAGGGAGGCAGGGAGGCAGGGAGGCAGGGAGGGTCTGATGTCTCCCCAGGGTGCGCACTCTGGAGACACTTCTCAGAAATCCCATAATGGATTCCATCACTGGGGACATCTACTGCACTTTCAAGTTCAAATGAAACCAAAGAGCGCAGAGTGAAGAGCTATTATATCTGGAGGAACTAGCGCACAAAGCTAAAACTAAAGTCAATTCAGCAAATGTGAAACGGTCGTGCAAATGGGAAGGTAGATGTATTTATTCAGACCCAAATGTTGTTAATGGCACAAAGTGAGTCATCAAATGGTTCCTGTGCACATATATCCTATACTTAAACGTGTGGGAAAACGACTACTCGATCGATCTTTGCTCAAAGTGCACATATCATTCTCCAATCATAGTAGTACCAGGAACTAAGTCCCTATCGTGTTCCAGTCCCTATTGAGTCAGAGGAACCAGCGCAGTCCCTCTTGTGCTTTCAGAGATTTACAGTGGCTGAAAGTGGGTCTAATTCAGTGTTTCCCAACAAGGTTCCTGGTCAGACTGGAAAGTATCTTCGTCTGAGCAGGAGCTAAAAAATGTCCTTAAAGTGTGGCCTCAGTCCCTAGTTCCTACTCTGAATGCACATCAAATGGGGACTGGAAGAAGGAAGTGGGAAAACCCTTCATATGGCTTTTTGGAGAAAGGAAGGGCACCAGACATTAAATAAAACGATAGTAACTCAAGGCTAGTTTTCCGCTCAGAGAAGAATAAGGTAAAACTCTTACTTTGTTCTAATTTTTATTTCCGTGTGGTTTGCTTTGGTCAAAAGGTTAGTAGAATTATCAACAATAACATAAATAATATAGCCGCAAGCGGCAATGATCGGCCCTCGCCCGCGCCACGCCGCCGCCCCGCAACGCCAGAGGGGGGCGCTTACGCGCCCCAATTTCCCTCCTCATAAAATACCTGCTGCCGAATCCGTGGCGCTACCGCGCCTCCTACTTCTCATATTTCACTGAAAATGTGTAAAAATTGGTCAAGGTTTGCGGCTGCGCCGCACAAAGACTGTAATACTTGTGCTAAAATCCTGGATAACTTTAGATGGCCCACTCCTCAAGATCATTTTCACCAAATTTCAGGTTGATCGGGCTTACGCCCGAGGAGGAGTTCGTTAAAGTACAAAGTTTCATTGGAGTGATTTTGCATTTTCCCCATAGGAATAACATGGGATTTTTCCGTCATTTTTACAAGTTTGGGCAATATTTGCGGCTTCGCCGCACGGAGACCATAATACCTATCCAGATAATGTGGATAACTTTTGATGTCCCACTCCTCAGGATGATTATCACCAAGTTTCAGGTTGATCGGGCTTACGCCCGAGGAGGAGTTCGTTAAAGTACAAAGTTTAATTTGAGAGATTTAGAGATTTTCCCATAGGAATAACATGGGGTTTTTCTGTCTTTTCTAAAATATTGGCAAAATTAGTGGCTTTGCCGCACAGAGACCGTAATACTTATCCCAACGATTTGGATAACTTTTAGTGCCCCACTGCTCAGAAAGATGTTCACCAAATTTGAGGTTAGTCGGGCTTACGCCCAAGGAGGAGTTCGTTAAAATGCATAGGAAAAAAAAATGCAAATTTGAGACATTTGTCAATTTTCCCATAGGAATAACATGGGATGTTTTGGTCATTGGTACGGCTTCGCCGGACAAAATATGACATGGGTCTCATTGGCTTTTTTGATCGGTAGGCCAAAATGGAATTTTGTGCAAAATTTCAAAAAAATCTAAAAAACTAAATTTTTTGCTCCCCATATAAAAGTTTGCTTTGATCTGTAGGGGGCACTAACGCGCCAAATTTAATTTTTTCACCTCTAATAGGTTTCAGACAGTGAGTTTAACAACTGATTCAAATTTGATGCAATTCGGACTTTATATGTGCAAATGGGAGCAAAATTTAAAATTTGAAAATTTCAGGAATTCTGGCCAAATTTTGCGGCTTCGCCGCACAGAGACCGTAAAAGTTAGGTTCATGATTTGGATAACTTTTGATGCCACACTCCTCAGCTTCATTTTTACCAAATTTCAGCTCGTTCGGGCAAACGCCCTAGGAGGAGTTTGTAAAAGTACGAAGTTTTAAAAAAACGCGGAGTCAGGTTTAGCGAATTTTCATCCAATATGGCCGACAATTGGTTGGGCGGACGGCGTTGCCGTAATAATATTTTTTGCTTCACTTGTCACTACCTACCTCTCTGCCAAGTTTCATGATTCTACGATAAAAAATTTTTTGGCACTTTCCTATCCCATAATGCATTTTTGTACACTTGGGCGCTGACGCGCCATATTTTTAATGTTGGAAATCGGAAATAGCCAGAATGTACAGAGGCACGATTTTTAGAGGTGTGCAAATTTTCCTGAGACTTCGTCAATGTTCACTGGGTGAAAAATAGGGGTTGGTTAGAGGAAGAAGAAGAAAGAAGAATAATATTCGATCACGAAAACAATGTTTCCCCTTTTTTATTTAGCAAACTATACATTTTCGGAAAGCGCGCGCTTTCCTCACGTTTTTGGTATGGGTCCCTGGTCACTGGGAGACACTTTGAGATTTTTAGTGGGCTCCGCCCACTTTCTGTTATTGGCCCTATTTACAATAGTAATGTTCAGTTTTTGCATTACATTGTTATATGCGCGGAACGTGCATGAGTTGGGGAACGCATTAGTGGGCGACTCAGCGCACACGAGCGCTTTACGTACGTAAAGCGCTTCGTTTAATCTTGCTTCGCACGGGCTTCGCCCGTTTACAGCGATAATGTTCAATTTTCCCACTAGTAATTGGTATGCACGGAACGTGCATGAGTTGGGGAATGCGTTAGTGAGTGTTTGGAAGCGGGCGAGCGCTTCGCGCTTGATTTCGTGCGCACTTTGTGCGCACTTTCGCAGCCGTGCTTCGCACGGCACTGCGAAACTAATAGGCCTCTCGCCAGCTTGTGGCGCTCGGGCCTAATTAGCAATATAAGAAATTAAAATTTGACAACAAAATACAGTAGAATTTGGCCAATGACAATCAATCTTCAACATGGCCAGTTGACTTACACTTAGGGAGTGATTAAAACCAATGCGTCCTGTTACACTGACCTTGGAGCACTGAGGGCGGCCCGCAGATCAGATTGTTCCTGGACACTGCAGCGGTCTGGAGCAGTTGTTAGGACATCAGACGAGTGTTCTCGCATGAAACCGCTCATCAAATACTGACCGCAGTGCACTGGGGTTGGTGTAACAAGCAGTCTGCTGCCAACCCGCACAAAGAACGTGCCAAAATCTTCTCACATTAGGTGTGCAGCCGGCATTAGCCTACGCCTTTTACTTTTTTAAGTTATACTGACATGGCTAAATGTCTAATCCAGTTTGTTCTTTTCCAATTTAGATTTTCAAAAATCAAGCCGTAAGTGTCAACATTGATGTGAATGCACGACCGTAGGCTTAAAGAAGATGTCAGCGTAGCTCTAGTGTTTTCCCCAACGTACTTGCTAGGTTAATCCCTATAATCTGTTCGGCCATATTGGTTAATTTCTCTCCCTGTGTCTTGCTAAATCTCTCTTTAAATCCGCCGTGGAAGTACTTGGATGAACTGACAAACCTCCCACTTGACCTGGCATCATCGCTTCACTCTCATTATTGATTCATAAAGCTGACATTTGGCTCGGGCTAAAAGGAGCACTGCGCTAACAAAAACCAGGGGAGCGGAAGGAAGGAGAACATCACACAAAGTAAGCCACGTGTGAGCTCACCAAATGATATTCAGTCTCTAATGTACGTCATCACTACCTACGTTTGTAATAAACTGTTGAGATTATCAGACTGGAGTTGCAACAAGTGTATTTGCTAAAATATTACTTGGGTTTTATTCCATTGATGCACATTTGATTAATCCTACATATCAAGGTTGTCTTTATTGTCCCCCCAAGGGGGAAATTCGTTTTGCAGCACAGCTCAACATAAAAGGACAATGTAAAAACAATATACACATACAGATACAAGTAATAAAACAAACCCACAATCACACTTCCCTCAAAGTGCAAAATAGCAGATTAAATCACATGTGCAAATGTTCTATGTGCAGATTTACAAAGTGCTAAGTGCCATTAAGGTGCTTCACGGCTGTTGGGATAAATGTAGTTCCCAGCCTTTTAGTTTTACAACTAGGAACTCTGTAACGCCGCCCAGAAGGCAAAAGTTCAAACTGTGCCTTAAGAGGATGGTCCTGGGAACTAGTAATGGCTCTAGCCTTTCTCTGCACCTGCCTCATGTACAGGTCTCCTGGCTGAGCCTGTCGTGTCCCTGAGACTTTGCTGGCCACTTTGACCAACCGAGCAAGTCTATTTTTATTAGTGAGGGAGAGGCTTCCATACCATGCAGCCATGCAAAAAGTTAAAACTGATTCAATGAAAGAACGATAAAACAAGGTCATCATTTCAGATGAAACATTAAAAGTGTTCATACGCCTAAGAAAATACATCCTCTGCTGGACTTTTTTCTGGACCGCATCAATCCAAGGTTCAAAACACAATTTCTGATCCACGATAACTCCAAGGTATTTGTATTGCTCCACCAGCTCAATGTTTGTGCCTTTGATTACAGAAGTGGAGGGGGGTGGTGGTGCCCTACGGAAGTCCAGAACCATATCCTTTGTTTTCAACACATTAAGGTGTAAAAAGGAGGCATCACACCACTCCACAAAGTCATTGAGTACTGTCCCATGGTCCTGCTCATCCCCCGACAGAAGACTGACAATAACAGAGTCATCCGCAAACTTCAGGATGTGTCTGTCCTCATATAAGCTGCGACACTGATCGGTGTAAAGAATGTATAGAAGTGGAGAGAGGCAACAACCTCAGATGTAAAGGCAACTTCAGACATAGTGCTATTTGCCCCGACACACTGGGATCTATCTGTTAAAAAATCAAATAACCAGCCGACCAGATTTAAATCAAGATTAAAATCAGAGATCAGTCTCTCAACTAAGAGATAACAAATAAGAGTCTAACATGTGCCTTTGCCTTTTCCAGATGGCAAAAAATAAAGTGGAATAGTGTGATCGCTGCATCCTCTACCCCCCTGCCCGACCTATAGGCAAACTGCAGTGGGTCTAACCTGTCCTCCACCTGCAGCAAGACAGCCTCTTTAATTATCTTTTCAAAGGTTTTCATAACCAATGAAGTTAGTGCAACAGGTCGGAAATTATTTAGTGATTTAGGGCTGTTGCATTTAGCCAATGGCACAATAATAGAATGCTTCCAAATTTTGGGGATTTTCTGCTGTGACAAGGACAAATTGAAAATAGATTGAAAGATGTCACATAATTGGTCAGAACATGTCTTCAGTAATCGCCCACCAATATTATCAGGCCCGGGGCTCTTTGACTTAGTGTGCTTGAACATTGAATATTTTGTCTATCTCCCACTCCAGAATTGAAAACGCTTAGCCCCACTGAATGACATCATCAAGTGGTAATATCAAGGAATACCAAGTTAATACACTTTTGGCAGACTTCATTACGTAGCTAACTAACCTTGATGCTAGCACCTACTGTTTTAGCGTAACTTAAACGGCTTCATCCATCAGTACTGCGGTAAGTAGATTTAAAAGTGGTATTTTTGGTAAAAGCCTGTTTTTTACACATCTATTTAACGTATATTTTGTCATTTATAAAGCCAGCAAATTATAGAATCTTTTAGACAAAAATTATCATATCTTTATACAAACAGAATGCTTTTGCTAACGGTCTCCGCAACCAGTTCTGCTCAAAGCATTTTAACCCATACAAAATTATAGCCATACCCAAAAAGGCATTAGAATACCAAATACATTCAGAGTTGGAGAGCGTGTTTGTATTTTTGATAAGAGTCTTGCTGTCCCACAGGAAGCACATGACAGAAGAGAGGAGGTTGTTGCCAGTTCTCCTCGCCTCTGCGCTCTGGACGGGCCCAGGAGGACAACCGGACGTGCCCGAGTATTGTGGACCTCCATCACCGCTGTAGGCCGACCGCTGGGGTGCCAAGTGCACTGTCAGACTGCACAAACACCGTTACGCTCCTATTAGGGCTGTCAACGCGTTAACTTTTGCGACTGATCATAGAAGATGTATGCGTTAATCATGAATTAGCGCGGATTAATCACGCGGTCTGTTGTGAGCAGACGCGCTCTGATAGATTACGAAGGAGGCTTTGTCTGAAAGAAAGAGAAAGTGGCGCTGACATCGCGCAAAGAAAATGACACATAAAATCTGTAAGACTTCACGCGGACGTGCTCCGGCTTTGCTCGGCACCGCAAAACAGACTATAGACACTTCGGAGATCTCGAGTTGAAGACCCCGTGCGCTCCGGGATGAAAGTAAAGGTTGCATGTGAGTACTGAAAAAATATTTCACCAAACTACAATAGAACACTTGTAAATGCCAGGCCAACACCAGGGGCTTACATCCAACCAGTTACACATTAAGTGACAATGAAGGGCCTTTATCCCCTGTGAACCTGTTGTTTGGTCATGTAATTAACATATAACACAGATCCATTAGGAAATACAATGTCTAGACTTAAATTATAGCTTGTTTGACTTTAAAATGATTAGTAAATTTGTGGATTAATTTATCAAATTATTGATTGGTGTGAAAATACTTTAAAATAGACATTCAAATATTGACATTTTAAAAAAGTGTGCAATGTGATTGATTATGATTAAGCATATTTCAAAAAAATATTAACAGCTGTAGTTCTTATATTGATATTGATAGGCTACTTCATACGTTATTATGATATTAGAGAAAGTAAGGAAATGATGTAGCGTTTCAGAATAGGAAGAAAGATCATGATCTTTCTCGAGCAATACTAAAGATATTAACCAAACCTATACTTAAATGAGTTCATAAATGTAACGTTTGTATAGTATGTCCTAAAGTCAAAGCAATGGTTTTACAATAAAATAAATAATTTACCACAGTGATATTTTGTGCAATCGTATATAATTCATGAAATGTTCTATCTAGACCATTTTCCAAAATCTTCTAGAGTATTTTGGAATTGGGGTGACATAGGATGAGTCTGTAACCATGACTTAACCAGTTCAAATTTAGACACATTCAAGACATTGCATACTCGTAAAGTCTTATTTGTTTCTGGTTCAAACCTAATGTAAATTGTTGCGTCCACTAGAATGGCACCATGGCACCACAACCTAAACTTAGCAGCATACGCTGATTGCTGGGTGATTATTAACTGCAGTTGCAGAAAAAAGATTAACAAAACAGCACTGGCCACATATAAATCAATCTTTCTACACAGTTTGAGACTTGTCGCATTTTCATAACAGCCACAACTCCCTGTGGCCTAACACTATGAGTGAAGAAGTAAATTATAACAAACTCAATTTTATTTAGACTTTATGAAAACCTGCACAATAGACACCTGCTACACAAGATTTGTATATCACATTTTGTGCCTGCAAGCTCAGACAAGTAACTCTGGCCTTGAAAAGTTATTTTCCTCTAAAACAATTATTCACTGAGATTTTTAAATATACAGTAACTTTTCATGGTGGTTTGGAGGCAAGTATATCTTTTATTGCCAAGTGTGGAACATTCAAGCAAAGCAATAATATCTCAATGGAGACAAGCAGGTGGCAAACCCTGCACCAGAAGAGTCCAAGTAGGAAACTGATCTTTACATTTTCAATCACACACATCTCACATGTAGCCGACATCTGAAAGAGTTTTTAGGTGCTGTGGATAAGAGTGGGTGCTCCGCTGGGTGCTGATCCGAGTTGAGTGGAAGAAAAGCACTTATATTAATAATTCAGAGGGAGAATCACTATTATTATGGGATGTGCTTTACCTCTCAGTGAGAGACAGGTCTTACAGTTCTCCATCTTTGTTTTTTAAGCCAAACAGGGAACTGACACAGGCCGAGTTAGAGGGGGAACCATACAGATGAATTCAAATAACAAGACGTTCATATTTTTGAGGATATGTTATTGTATCATTTCCATATCAAAACTCTTTGTTTCATTCATGGTTGGGTAATACTGAGGTGACTGCCTCAGAATGCAGTATTACCAAGAACCGAAAACAATCTGCTAAGCGTTAATTGCTGTTGCTATTTTTTTTTCAAATTGTACAAAATTTGTTGGAATTATTAATATCACTTTACATAGCAGGGAAGTATTAGCTTTTTAATTGGATGGAAATAGCATGGTAAATAAAAGCACAACAACTGCGCACCCAACCTGGTACTGATACAGTCCTGATAAAAAACTGAATAAATGGACAAAAGTTGCATTTTGCATGGTTGGATCTTAATTAACAAGGTTCCAAGAAATGAGAGTGAGACAAAAAAAAAAAGTCTGAATAAACATTTTATTGAAAACAATTAAATGGAAATCGCCTGTTCTGCAGCTCATCAATAGTTTAGGACCACATGCCTTTAAAAGCCCAAATCTGTGCAAAAATGCGGATTCAGTGTCACTTTCTGTCAAGTATTCACACTGTCATGACGTTCTGTTGTTGTTGTTGAGCTGCATAAGCAGGGCCTCTCACAGCGCACCATCGCTGCTGAGGTGTGACACAGTAAGACAGTCATTTGGAATTTCTTACAAGATCTTGAGGGTTCAGGAACAAAAAAGTAAAGTGACACCAGCACTGAGCCGGAGGATTACTGGTGCCGACTGCAGCCCAATAACCATCAGACGACATCTACCACTGAAGGGCCTCAAAAATAAGAAACTTCTTCAAAGGCCTCGTCTCCTTGAACGCCACAGAACTGCCACTCTGACTTTACAAGAGACACCAAACATGGGACACTGAAAGGTGGAAAAAAGTTTTATCCTCTGATGAGAAAAAAATGTAACTTTGATGGTCCTGATGGTTTCCAGCGTTACTGGCACGACAAGCAGATCCACCTGAGATGTTTTCTACGCCACAGGGAGGGGGCGCCGTAATGATCTGGGGTGCTTTTTCCTTCAGTGGAACAATGGAACTCCAGGTGGTGCAGGGGCCCCTGGCTCTGTGCAGATGTTGCAGAGAGCATAACTCATGACTGAGAGCTCTCGTCTGTGGAACCACTGGGTTCTTCAGCAACGCTACAGTTCACAAAGCCCCAGGACAAAGGACTTCTTCAGGAGGATAACATCACTCTTTTGGACCATCCTGTGTGTTCCCATGAACCTTTGGGGACAGATGGCAAGGGAAGTTTACAGAAATGGACAACAGCTCCAGACAGTGGATGCCCTTCTTTTTCAGAGAAAGAAATCAGAGAAATTTAGACAAGGTTAAAGGACCATTTCAAGACACACAACTTGATTTATCTGCACTCTACTCTTATAAAATACTTTTTAAAATAATAATTGTGTATGTCTTAATCTGTTTTGTCATTTTAATGTCATTTTATTCTGTTGTATAAAGCACTTTAAATTGCCTTGTGTACGAATTGTGCTCTACAAATAAACTTGCCTTGCCTTGCCTTCGTGAGGCCGTCTTCACCACTTGGAGAAATGTTCCCACTCACCTCCAGGAAACACTTGCATCAAGTGCCGCAGTGATCAACAATAATGGTGGCACTACTCATTATTGAGTCCATGTTTGGGACTTTTTAGTTTTGATGGGGTTTTGGGTTGTTTTTTGAGGTGCGGTCCTAAACTTTAGATCAGCCTGTTTCACACATGTTTACTCAAACTTTTTTTTTTGTCTTACTCCCATTTCTTGGTGCTTATTGAAGCTCTACTTGGAACCTTGTTAAGAGCCAACCATGCCAAATGTGACTTTTTCTATTTATTCAACTGGTCTTAAAGTTTATTCGAACTGCATTAACATTCTAACACATTAATTATACTGAAAATAAAACATAAATTTATGGTCCAGTGGTTGTCGGTCACCAAAACAGCCTTGGGTTTTTAAAGTTTGTGAGGTTTGGTAGCTTACACTAATTCTAACATGCGCTGGAGCCAATCTATGGAACATTACCAGGTTTTAGAATGTTTTTTTTTCTGTTTGCAAACATTCTTCTTTATTTCATGGTAATGCTTCTAATCTTAAAACTAAACTAATTATTGTGCGGAGGAGAGTTGCAGCACAAATAACAGCATAACAGTAACAAGAGATTATTTTAGTATTTTCATCATGTGTCTTTGAAAAGATTAGGATTAGGCAAAAGATTAGAACATTAGATTCAATTATTTTAGATTGTAGAAAGTATAAATAATTGAACAGTTTTACGTTGTACTTTTACACGCACAAAAGAAACACCTTTCCTCACGAGCACGCTTCTGGTGACACTGGCAGGAGGGAGGCTTCTTTTTAACAGTCAGAACACTGGTGTGCTGCCATCTGCTTTGCCCAACTGAAACGAAAATGTAGAAGTTTCGGTACGTCCAACCACAAGCCGTCAAAACAACTGTCAAAACAAGACAGAGTTTACTCCAACACTGGACGGACTCGCCATGGCCAAGATGTTGCACTCCAAATCCAAACAAAAATGGGGGAGATGTAATATGTATGGAGGAACTATGACATTTAGACCCCAACAGGAAGACAATGTAGAGGAGATATACAGAGGAGGTTGATGGGTCTTCTACTGCGAGATGGAGCAGAGGATGGTTGCTGCATAATAGTTATTGAATTGAACAGAGGGAGGACGAAGAGTGCGTTTATATGAATAGTTCGATAAGATTGGGGCAAAGGTTGAAGGTTGTCACGCTGTATTTCCTTGTAAACCCCACTTGGTCCATTTTTGTTTGTTTTTTCCTCTTAATCAAGTCCAGAGATGTCTTTTTTTTTAACGTATCAGAATATAAATTGTGTATGTTTATTATGCGGTTATCTAATCTCTGCATATAGTTTTGCTCAGGGCCGATCCAAGAAAATAGCACAAGTTGCAGTTCCCTGACCCACCTGTAGGGGGTGCTACAGTCCCCTCAGCACCCCTAGTTCCCGTGATTATACAAACACTAAGCATTGTCTTGATCGTTGTTGTTTTGCGAGAAGTACCCCCAAAACTGGAGTGTAATTCTTCCCTACTCTTATTCACCTTATTCCAGAAGTTGCCGGGGAAGCCGCCATCTTGTTTCCAATGTATTAGTTGACACGGGGCAGACGAGCTCATCAGAAAATTTGTTCTACACGGACTAAAAAGCCGTTTTCAGACCGCCCCGGAAATCGGTGCACTGCTGACTTGTTGTTGCACGTGTACATTAAACATTTTACACAAATCAATCTACTTAATATAATTTTTTTGCTGCGAGGCTTTTCCCTCATTAGCTTGAACGGGTTATTGTCAAATCGGAAATACGTTTACTACAGGATCTGTGGTAAAAAAAGAGGCAAAAGCGGGCAGAATAAGGCGAATATATACAGTATATATATTTAAAACTGGTTGTTGTTTTACATTATTAGCACTGTTTTCCTATTGTAAACCCCTAAGATGTATCACCTACTATTACATTCACTAGCGTCCTATTCCGTCCACACATTGTTCATTTATCGGATAACCTTGATCATATTGTTGTCTGCTTTCCCACTTATCAGGATGCATACCACACAATGTAGCACAACCTCCTTTTGTAAACCAATGGTGGAGACCAGAATCAGAATCAGAATCAGAATCAGAAATTGTTTATTGCCATTGTCAGTGAAATTCACAAACGTAGGAACTTGCTTCGGCGTAGGTGCAACATAAAGCAAAGGATAAAATATAAAAAATATATAAAAAGGCATGCATAAAATAAAGAATAAAATAGACTAAGATAGACTATATACAGAATGTACAGTTGGCAGATAGTGCAATGTGCAAATGAGTAGTGCAAATAGATTGTTCTTAAATAGTATTATTGTTGAAGTGACAGGTGTTACAAAGTGTTCATGAGTCCAACGGCAGAGGGAAAGAAACTGTTCTTGTGGCGGGAGGTTCTGGTCCGGATGGACCGTAGCCTCCTGCCCGAGGGGAGTGGCTCAAATAGTCCATGTCCAGGGTGAGAAGGGTCAGCTGTGATCCGACCTGCTCGTCCCCGAGTCCTGGAGACGTACAGGTCCTGGACAGATGGAAGGCTGCAGCCGATCACCTTCTCAGCAGAGCGCACAATGCGCTGTAGTCTCTGTTTGTCCCTGGCTGTGGCTCCAGCGTACCACACGGTGATGGAGGAGGTGAGGATGGACCCGATGATGGCCGTGTAGAACTGCACCATCATCTGCGCCGGCAGCTTGGCTTTCCTCAGCTGCCGCAGGAAGTACATCCTCTGCTGGGCCTTCTTGATGATGGAGCTGATGGTCGGCTCCCACTTGAGGTCTTGAGTGATGGTGGTGCCAAGGAAGCGGAAAGAGTCCACGGTGGTGATGGGAGAGTCTGTCAGGGCGAGGGGGGGCAGGGGGGCTGAGACTTTCCTGAAGTCCACGATCATCTCCACTGTCTTCTGGGCGTTGAGCTCCAGGTTGTTGGTGCTGCACCAGGACACCAGCCGGTCCACCTCCCTCCTGTAGACAGACTCATCGCCGTCCGAGATGAGTCCGATGAGAGTGGTGTCGTCTGCAAACTTGATCAGTTTTACAGAGTCGTGGCTGGAGTTGCAGCAGTTGGTGTACAGGGAGAAGAGCAGAGGAGAAAGTACACAGCCCTGTGGAGTTCCTGTGTTGATAGTCCGAGTCTCTGAGACATTCTTCCCCAGCCGCACGCACTGCCTCCGGTCCGTCAGGAAGTCAGTGATCCACCTGCAGATGGAGTCAGGCATGTGGAGCTGAGAGAGCTTGTCCTGGAGCAGAGCAGGGATGATGGTGTTGAATGCAGAGCTGAAGTCCACAAACAGGACCCTGGCGTAGGTTCCCGGGGAGTCCAGATGCTTCAGGATGAAGTGGAGGGCCAGGTTGATGGCGTCGTCTACAGATCTGTTGGCTCTGTAGGCGAACTGCAGTGGGTCCAGGGCGGAGGAGGTGAAGGACTTGAGATGGGGCAGGACCAGGCGCTCAAAGGACTTCATGACGACAGGCGTCAGCGCCACAGGCCTGAAGTCATTAAGTCCAGTGATCCGGGGCTTCTTGGGAACAGGGACGATGATGGACGACTTGAAGCAGGCTGGGACATGGCATGACTCCAGGGAGGTGTTAAAAATGTCTGTGAAGACAGGAGTCAGCTCGTCCGCACAGTGTCTCAGGGTGGCGGGGGAGACACCGTCTGGTCCAGCAGCTTTCCGGGGGTTGGACTTCCGAAACTGTTTCCTTACATTGTCCCTGTGTAGTGAAAGGCCAGTGGGGGAGGTGGGGGGACCCGGGGTGTGGTTGGCAGAAATGTCTATTGTAGTGAGATAGGTGGGGGAGGGGGTTGAGATTTCGAATCGTGAATAGAAGGAGGCGAGCTGTTCAGCGAGTTTCTGGTCGTCAGCAGCATGGGGGGCTTTGGGCTTGTAGTTGGTGATCTGCCTAAGTCCCCTCCAAACCGCCGAGGCGTTGTTAGCAGAGAAAGACTGCTTTAGGCGCGTGTTGTACAGAGATCTAGCTCTTGACACCTCCCTGCTAAATCTGTACTTAGCACCTTTGTAGCTCTCTCTGTCCCCTGCTCTGAAAGCTGCCTCCTTCTGCTGCCTGAGCTGCCTCAGTTTGGGTGTGAACCAGGGCTTGTCATTGTTATAAATCACCCTGGTGCGTGTGGGGATGATACTGTCCTCACAGAACTGGATGTATGACGTCACAGTGTCCGTGTACTCATCCAAACCATCCGTGGCAGTTTTGAACACATCCCAGTCTGTAATGTCCAAACACGCGCGTAGTTCCTCCACTGCCTCGCTGGTCCACTTCTTAGAAGTCCTCACTACAGGTTTGGAGAGCTTCAGCCTCTGTCTGTACGTGGGGATCAGGTGGATCATGGCGTGATCTGAGAACCCTAGGGCAGCACGAGGAACCGCGGAAGGACCCACTCACTGTAGTGTAACAATGATCCAGCGTGTTCTGCTCTCTGGTCGGGCATTTAATAAACTGTCTGTACTTTGGTAGTTCCTGGCTGAGATTACCCTTGTTAAAATCCCCGAGGATGATCAACAAGGAGTCCGGGAAGTCCTGCTCCGTATTCAAAACCCGCTCCGCTTAACACGCTGCTGTGCCTCGTGGTAATGCGTTCGCGCAAGATGGCGGGATGTAAACAGCGGCGAGAATGAATGAAGCGAACTCACGTGGAGAGTAGAATGGTTTACAGTTAATGAAGAGATATTCCAGATCAGGAGAGCAGAGTTTGGAGATCACAGTCACATCGGAGCACCAAGCGTTGATGAAGAAACAGACTCCACACCTTTTGAGAGATCCCTTTGTCTGTCGGAGGAGCTGGAATCCCTCCAAATGGAGCGCGCAGTCCGGGATCGACTCGCTGAGCCACGTCTCCGTGAAACACAAAACAGAAGACGAAGAAAAGTCTCTGTTCCTCTTCATCAGCAGCGCCAGTTCGTCCATCTTGTTGCTGAGTGAGCGGACGTTGGAGAGGAAAATCCCAGGTAAGGGCGTACGCGCGCCGCGTTTCGGCGCCACGAGAGCCCCGCGCGCTTTCCTCTTCTGCGGCGTCTCACTCTTTTGGCCAAAACTAGCGCTAAGTCTGCAGCAGACACTAAAAAAACTGGAAATAAGTCCGTGGGGGCAGAAGTTTTGATGTTTAAGAGCTCTTCACGGGTGTAAGAGCACGCGGACACACGATTAACGCACAAAAACAAACAACATAGAGCGCACCAAAACGCCAGGGCATCCGTCAGCGGCGCCATCTTGGATCTAATCACAGCCAACACTGCCCTATTGTTACTCTTCTGCGTTCAATGTCCCTAGAGTCATTCCACATACAGGCATTTTCTGCTCCTGCATATTAAAATCCATAAGTGAAACCCTGGGGATAATGTTTAAGGTGGTTACTTGGCGACTACTTAGGAACGGCACTGTGGAGATTTCTCTGTTTTGCTGAGTTTAAAAGAACGCTGACATCAGAATGACAGCTCTATGACTAAGCATCTGTGCAGCCCGGGTGCCCTGTGTCACGGTGGTCTTGTGGGTTTTCGGATCAACAGAAACACAACACAACAGAACACTTTTTTTACGGTAATTACGGATTGCACAGCGAGGGGTGTGTCTGTATTTACCACTCATTACTACTGGGATAAGGGATCAGAGGCACCAAGAGAAATTAGCAAAGTATGTTTGGAGTACAAAGCATGGGAAATAAATTGCAGGGAAAAAATGCACTGGAAAAAATGTGCAGTTATAATAAAACAGCGAAACCACATTTAATCTCACTTTTGGCAATAGATAAGCGACAACTCATTTACAATGTGGGTTTGATTTTCAGACATACCAGGAAGTGCTTTGATAACAAGTCATTTGCTCTTCGCACTGCAAATAAACAACTGGAGCTGTGGTAGTTTTTACTTTCGTTTTAGCGTAGAGGACAAAACAAAACCACACATGCAAGTCTGTGGTGAAGGGACCAGAGGACGGGGACAAAGAGGTCATACCCGGGGTTAAAGGGGCCTAGGTGTCAATAATAATTTCCTCCAAATTATGTGAAATACTATTGTCAATATCTTTAAACTAGGCTCACATTACCTCAGTGGTTTTCATTTGCCAAAATACTCTTGCTATTTCCTATTTTGTGATCTCCTTTGGTTAATCCCAGTTTCTCCTCTTCACCAGTGTTTCTCATATTTTATTAAATGTTGATAATTCTTAAGTTAAACAGTGGCCTTTAACACATCATTTACTTTTGTACCTCTAGATGATTAATGTTAGCAGCATCAGCAGCCAGTATTGTATAGTAATTAGGGATATATCCAAATCTCATGGTACGAGATTGTCACTCACTGTACAAATTTTATTGCAATATTTTGTAAATATGCTACATTTTTAGTCGTTGTCTATTTTATTGTACCTTATTCTTAATCTTATGCATGCCTCTTTTATATATTTGATTATATTTGATTCATTGTATTATGGCAATATTCTGATTCTGAATTTCCTTATAAAATGCCTTAATAAGCCTTTGGTGTAAATCATTATTGTCAGAGGTGGGTAGTACTCAGTTACAAACTTTTGACAAAAATGTGCATTTGGGAGTGCATTTTAAGATGACACTTTTACTCCAATGGTTTTGGTTCCTCTTCCCACTGTGGGTGACTCTACGAGTGACAAAAGCTTTATGTGACAATATCAAATTATTTGAACAATGGTCTTTGTTGTACCGCTCCTTCAGATTTGATTTCACTTTTCATATTTTTGTGTCTACCCTTTGAAAATACCAGACTTGGTGCATTATTTAATGTTTTTTTTTCCTTTCAATTACATCAACTTCAAATGATATATTATTACTTCCAGACAGTTATTCTTACAGTGACTCTTTCTTGTATAAATGACTTGTTTCTTTTATATATGTTTTACTATATTTTTTAAAGTGATGTTACGCTTACATGAGTACAATTACCCACATCTGATTATTATATTATATATAACTAAGAGTTACTGAATAAAAATGCTTCATAATAGTTACGTCCTTTGGTAATCTGCACTGAAATGTTCTTCCTTCTGTTTTTAGCTGCAAAAAGAGGCAAAAACAATACATTTAAGCAAAAGAGCACGTCATTTTAATCATTTTTTAGACAATACTTTATCAGAGAATATTACATACACTTTCTGTCAAAATGTGATGACGTCCCATAAATTTAATACTGACAAATAATAGTAAAACATTCAAGTCCCGCCCCCTTAATTTCTACAGCGCTTTCCCACCTTTTACATCAAGGAACCAGTCACCCATTCACACACCAGAGTACGCAGACACAGGGGGCAAAGTGGGTTAAGTGTCTTGCCCAAGGACACAACGGCAGTATTCATCTGAGGGAGCAATTGCAGTGGATCTGACCAACCGAGGATGTTTTTATGTCTGTGTCTGTTGTCTTGATATGCAATGGTTGGAGACATTTCTTCCACAGTGTGTTGAAGAAGCTACTCCAACCTCCAATATGTTTCGACTAGAGAAGTTTCATTCACGGAAAAGTTTCAAAAGCCTATATCCTTTGCCCTTTCAGCCTGCTCACGCTCTGGCACACACATCTGTCTGCGTCAAATTATGAGGTAGAGGCATAAAACACATGGTACTATGAAAGTTTATGTATCATGGCATCTTGTGGGCTTAGGTTTAGTTTTAATACATTACAGTAAAATCCACATATCTATAAACAAAAGACATAAAACCCAATTTTAGAGTCCACTTTTAGCATCCAGAACTGCCCCCGCATGGTCGATCAATGTAGAATGGAAAAGTTCAATCACGTCTGTCCCACGCACACACACAGTCACTTCCACTCTCTGATCTACTCTGGCACATGGCACAAAACCTAGTCATTATACACTTATTTTATGCCGTAAGGGTTGCTTCAGAGTCACACAAAACCTCTCGGGCGAAGCAAAACAATTGTTTAACATACTATACATTTATCTTAACATATTCCGTTAAAAAGTTAAAGCAGGGCATCCCAAAAACTTCACATTGAGCAAAATATCCATACATCTGACAGGACGCTAACTGCAAAACAAAAGTGAATTGTGGTAATAAATTATATTGTTAAATCAGGTTTTTGCTTTATTAAACTTAAGCGTGATCACCGTACTATTAAGAGATTTGTAGCTGACTCAGAGCACACATGGATTGGTGCAGATAAAGGCACAATGAGGAAGGTTTCTGACAGACAAATACATCGGATTAAGAGAACAGCTGCTTAAATGCCATTACAAAGCACCAAACGGGTATTTGAAGCTGCTGGTGCCTTTGGAGTCGTGCGAACATCGAGGTATAGATCCTCCAGAGGCTGCAGTTATACATACACCTTCTATTGGGCCACCCTTAACCAGTACTCCCAAGCAGAAACAGTCTTGTTCACTGATGAGTGCCGTGCAGCCCTGGATGGTGCAGATGGATGGAGTGGTGGATGGTTAGTGGACGGCCACCATGTCCCAACAAGGCTGCGACGTCAGCAAGGAGGGGGCGGAGTCATGTTTTGGGCCGGAATCATGGGGAGAGAGCTGGTCGGCCCCCTTAAAGTGCGTATGACGGGTTTTTATGATTAATTCTAATTTTGACTTTATTCAGTGTGTTAATACTTTGTGTAAATACAAATTATAGTTTTACGTCAATCAAGTCGCTGTTTGTGGAGAAAAGTTGAAAAATCTGTTGACAATGACAGGAAGTAAATAAATCGATGACATCACGCTGGGGAGTCAAAGGTTACGCATAATTAAACAGAATAAACTACTTTTTTGACCCTTACACTTTGATTCAACAAAATAAAGGTGTTCACGTGTGTTTCTCTTTGTCAAATGAACAAAATCTGTGACGTTAGATGGCCAATGTACAGTGTGGTTGCTATGGTAATTTCCTAGCGTGATGTCATACTTTACAAATGGGAGTCAAATTTAAAACCTAAAAAACTGCTAAACTGGGGTTAAATTTGTAAAGATTTTAGTAGAAATTTGAATATATTTATCTTAACTGCATTTTAGTTAAATGTGTATTTCAACCTGTCATAGGCCCTTTAAGGTCCCTGAAGGTGTGAAAATGACCTCTGTAAAGTATGTGGAGTTTCTGACCACTTTCTTCCACGATACAAACGTGCTTTCTGTATTCATGCTGCTCTGGGCAGAAAAGAAGAGGAACTCATGGTGTGGCCCCCGTCCTCCTCCGACCTCAAACCTATGGAGAACCTGTGGAGCCTCAAGTCAAAGATCTATGATGGAGGCAGTTCACATCCAAACAGCAGCTCTGGAGGCTGTTATGATCCTGCAAAGAAATTCAAGCACAAACTCTCCACAAACACACAAGTTCAATGGATGTAGAATTGTGAAGCTCCATAAAATAAGGCTCCTTTGTTCAAATGTAACTTGACCTGTTAAGATATTTTGATTGAAATAGCTTTTGATTTCAGTAAATATGATCTGCTGAAGCTTCCAATTCAACAAATGACCATTTTCAGTCCTTTACATATGGAACAGTGCATTTTAAGGTTTTATTTTTGAAAAGAATACTGTTATCTTTGGAAGGTTTGTTCAATAACATTCAAATTGGACTCTAAAGGGGGATGACTTGAAAATTATGATGACTGTAATTTATATTGACTATATGGCAAAATCAGAGAAAAAGAAGTGCATTATAATTTGGAACGCGGTGTAAATGAACATTACATCACATTACAACCTGATTAGTGAAGCTAATATTTGCTTTGAATTCATTCCTCTCACTTCCAGGTAACAGGGAGGTGTTGCCTGTGCCCACAAAGAACACTGCAAAGCAAATTTTTGCAAATCTTAAGGTTGCTAAGCGTGTTAGGTGTTTCTCAGCATATTATTGTTTTTTTATGTTTACTCAAAAACAATTATCCTTTTGCTCAAGGATTCAACAACTAGTTCAGGGTAACTTCAGTGCAGTTCCATCTTTGATGTGCTGTGGATTTTTATATAAAATCCAGAGTATTTCACAGGATCAGTGCACTCTTTTATATGTTGACCTCAGATGTTTTTCTGTACCATGTTTTGATTGATGTGAGTGTATTCTTCTTGTGCTACTTCTTGGCCAGATAATCTTTGTAAATGAGAATGCTGTTCTCAACTGACCTGCCATGTCAAAGATTCACTAAATAAATACATTTAGGAGCAATTATGACAAATAAACAAGTCTAGACTAGGCTACTTTACCACTCCAAGTAGAGTTTGGCTGAGGTTTGTTTATCCCCGGGTTTGCTCTGGCCTAAGCCAAAATATACCCAGGGCTATTCTGGGCAAGTGTTTGTCTGGCCCGTTACACCAGGCCCAGGGTCTTGGGAGAGTTGAACCATTGCATGTCAGTCAAAGGTTCCAAGTTTGAAAATGTTTAAATTGTACTAATCCAGTTCCTTGGCGTGCATGTAAAGTGGTGGCTATTTTCAAAACAACTTAACAGCAAAATGTGCACAGTGTTCATGGATTGAATTTGCTGGAGGTTTATAGATTAATGAAACAAAATAAAACTCCCGGAGATGAAAATAATAACTAAATTGTAGATGGTAGTAAAGGTTTCAAAGGTATCGTCTGGAAACAGTTTTTAAACCAAGACGTTTTGACTCCGTGAAGGCACTGGTCTGAGGAGAATTGATACAGCCCTGTGCTAGATTACCGTATTTTCCGCACTATAAGGCGCACCTTCAATGAATGGCCTATTTGAAAACTTTGTTCATATATAAGGCGCACCGCTTTATAAGGCACATAGAATAGAAGCTACAGTAGTGGCTGTGGTTGCGTAGTTGCGGCTCAGTATTGATCCATACAGTGATCCCTCGCTATATCGCGTTTCATCTTTCACGGCTTCACTGCTTCACAGATTTTTTTTACAGTGCGGATATTTTTACAGTGCGTCCACTGAACTTCAGCGCACGGCACAAGAACGGGACCCTTTGACGAGTCGTTCATTGCAGTTCTCAAATATAATCGAAGGTGGCATATCCGTTTATAAAAATCTTCTTGCCCAGAAAAAGAAAGAGCGCCAACAACTAAAGAAAGAGTCGTGCGTCTTCAGTAGAAACAGAGGCTACAGCGGAGCGGAGTCAGGACGAAGAGGCACAGACTGTGAAATACGCGAGTGACAATGTTTCCAACCTTGTATTACTATATTAAAATGATTGTTTTAAACAAATTTTGGGCTTTAAAACAGGTTTTGATTTTTGGTTTCATTCCATAGTTTAGTATTGCATTGTAAAATAATAAAAAATAAAGCTGTGACTACTTCACGGATTTCACTTTTCGCGTGTTATTTTTGGAACGCAACTCCCACGATAAACGAGGGATCACTGTATATAAAGCGCACCGGATTATAAGGCGCACTGTCATTTTTTTGAGAAAATTGAAAGCTTTTAGGTGCGCCTTATAGTGCGGAAAATACGGTAGTCTAGATTAGCTCTGACCAGCAACTTCTCCGCTCTGGTTTACCTGTTCTCTTTTGGCCTTTCCCTCACAGCTGTGCATTGTAGACACATTAGTAGTTACATTTTAATGGCTGAAGTATTACACAATCTTCGGCATTGTGCACAGTGGCAGAGGTCACGGAGAGGTTAAGTCAGTAAACATCAGTGTAGCGAGATCTAATGGCACAGTAATAGCCACCACTGCACTAGCTACATTATACATGCACAATCCTATCATTTACATTAATTAGACGGAGTGGTATAATTACAGCAGGTAGATGCGTGCCGTGTGCAGCTGGCGCGGAGAGACGGCGTAAATCTGTGGGAACAATGGTTAATGAACGTGTCGTGAAGAGGCGTTTACTTCAGTTTGCACGGGACTGCGCATCGAGCTGTCACGTCTGTTTACCTGCGTCTGTTAGAAATAGATCTTCTGGCTTAATGCGTTCATCTGTTTGCAGTTACACCAGTGTGATCGATTCATTACTGTTACATTATAGCGAGATGACTGTATGGTGTACGTTTCTGATTCTCTGTCCGCTATTCTGAAGGAGATAAAGATCAATCAGTGGAATAACCTGCAAGAACTATGTATTGTTTAAGCTTCGTACAGCATTACACTATTGTTTTTCCACTTCTTGGGGAGGTTCCTGAAGTTTTTCCCATTCTTCATGAGAAATTACATAATGTCGTATTTGGAGATATCTGAAAAAGTCTTTCGAGGGTAAATTATAGGTTTGTTGTAATTGTGCAAATTATTTGAAATATTTCCCTTCTAATAATTGATTAACCGTCAATAAACCTGATTTTTCCCACCTTTTAAAACCGTCATCCTGCATTGAAGGCTTGAAATCCGGGTTATTTGAAATAGGTAAGGCTCGTGATAATGAGCTTGGGGCAGCAAATCTTCTCCGAACTGTATCCCATATGTTTAACGTATTCCATATCCAAATGTTTTTAATTTTGCTCTTTTTCCAAATTGATTTACCCAGAAATACTAAAGTTCGAAGTGGAACATTTGGTACTGAATTTTGCTCTATTTCTACCCATCTTGTCTCTTGATCATTTTCAATCCAATGTATCACTGCTCGTAATTGGGAAGCCCAGTAATATTTTTTAAAGTCTGGGAATGCAAGGCCTCCTTTTTGTTTAGATAGAAGGAGTGTTTTGAGCCTAATTCTTGGTCTTTTCTTCTGCCATATGTGTCGAACTAATATTGTGTTTATTAATTTAAATGTTTTATTTAATACTGGGATGGGTAAAGACTGAAAGAGAAAGAGAAATCTAGGAAGGACATTCATTCTCAATTCTCAATTCTTCCCAATAAACTCAAAGGCAAAATGTCCCATCTGGCAATATCTAATTTGAGTTGAGAAATTAGTTTACCATAATTTGCCTTGAATAGGTCAGTATTTTTAGGAGCATTACACTATTGTTAAAGCTGCATTACCTGATTTTGAAAGGAGGATGTAGGTATTTAAATCTATCTATCTAGTTCCCAGCGTTTACAAACCCTTCGGCAGATCTTTAACATCCACATGCATGAATTTTGGTACGTGTACGGCTTTAGAACTGTTTATTCGAACGGCAGAGTAAAGCGGGGGTGGACTGCCAACGCTCAGTCAATCACAACAAAGCTTATGGCTCTTACTTTGGAGCGTATGATTT
Organism: Rhinogobius similis; assembly: GCA_019453435.1. Lineage (NCBI taxonomy): Eukaryota > Metazoa > Chordata > Actinopteri > Gobiiformes > Gobiidae > Rhinogobius > Rhinogobius similis. The sequence continues at coordinate 31,618,361 of CM033631.1, forward strand.
ATGAAATGCTTACAATTAAATGCAGACTGTGCCCGGTGGCCTGACTACAATACAAGTACAAGTAGTAGTAGTAGTGTTGTTAAGTCAGGACGTCATGGACAGATTGATGATCATAATTCCCTGGGATCCTGATGAACTCAAAGAGCACATCAAAAGTTGGAACGACCTATCAGCACGGATCACAAGCTGGAGGAATATTTATAACACGACTGTGAAGAATAGGAAATATGTCATGTAAAAATGTTTTGGGAAAAATGTCTTTTGAAATGTATAGATATATTTACAGAGAGATGTGGGCGCTCCATAAAGCGCTTTGGGTGCCTATTAGGTGGAAAAGCGCTCTATAAATAAAAATTCTTCTTCTTCTTCCTCCCTATGAAGTCCCTCATCATGTGTCGGACGCGTTGATCCGCTATGGGAAACTCAAATCTAAAAGAGAACGTGATGAAACGGAAGAGCTGGCGAACAGCTTTGACCGTTGTCCATTTCTGAGCCTGACAAACCTGTGGGAAGCCCTGGGATTCTGAGCTACTTGAACAGCATGGTAAGGACAACCTGCACTAACTCTGCCTTTTCAAATCAACACAGAGTTTGATTTAAAACATCTCAAACTTGTCTCACAGAAATCCGAGATAAAGTTAAGTTAAACTTCTGTGTGAGCCAGAGCCAGAGGAGAGCTCCATCAGGTCTTGACCTCACGGCTTCGTCTAGAACAAATAGGACAGCGGTGTGCCGTTATGGTTGTAGAAGCCAGTGGATTCATAGTAGGAGCACCAGCCCACGCCAACAGAACCAATGGGAGCCTGAAACAAATATTTTATACTATATTTATTTTACTTGTTTACTTAATTGTTCTGCACTAAACCAGGTGCATAAGGTTAAACTGAATGTTAACTAAACCTGAATGCGATGTGGCCCACTCAGTGACACAAACCTGAGAATTGAACTTACACAGTGCTTTTTATATATTATTCATTTATTTATTTATTAGTAGTATTGCTTTTTATATATTACTGTGGATTTAAATATACAAATCTCTCTTTGTCTCACAGAAGACAGATTTTTAATGCAAGCCGGCCACTGGTTACGGTGAGTAAAATGAAGTTGCTGTGTGCCTCTTGGGAGTATTGAATCGAGTTAATTTCACAAGGACAACTTAAGACAGAATAAATGCAAACACACCGTGTTATTGCTCTTTGTAAAGCATTGTCGCTCTGATCAAGTTTTTTAAGTTTTAAAACCTACTTCATCTGATCAACAATTCTTCTGAAAGCATTATAAAACAGTTTGGTGTTTAAACGGCATGTAGATGCACAGACTTGTGCTGCAGAGGCAGATTTTTTATGTCTTATGTATGCAGATTTTCAGTGTTACGTGCTGCTGCAGCTCAGGGTTACGCACTGATTCCACTACATGCTGTTCTGCTCGGCTAGGACCCTAGAAGTAAAAACACAGCTGTTGTAGAGAATGAGACTAGTTCCACATCCCTAATTTCTTCTCTTCCGGAGTCCGGCTGGATCAAGCTTCACAGAGAATGGAGAACATCAAAGACATCCGGCTGTACAATGTAAATACACTCCACACACTCCATTACTTATAATTTATGGTTTTACTTATTGTTGCTTTGATATTTGGACTTAATAAGTCTACTATTATTAACTATTAACTTTTGTTATATGTCACTGAAACATTAAAAAACAATAACAATAAAATAACACAACAATAAAAAACGAATTCTCAGGGTACACACTGAACTCTTACTGACCTCCTCAGGGCTCCACTTACCTGGAACGTCCAGAATGATATTTTTGTATTTTTATACAGATCGATATCAGTCTGGTCACATTCATCTCCTGAGTTCAAATGAACGTAATTGACAAATGGATTAGCCAATCAGGGACATGCATGGTCCATCCATATTAAAACAAATATGGCTGCTTACAAGGAAAAAAGAAAGTACAGAAATATGACAAGGAACTGAAAAAACTCCCAGATTTCTAACAAATTAGCTAAAGCCAAGAAGATTGTAGGTCACTTCAAGCATTCCCCACTGGCCTTTTCACATCGCAAGGACATTCAAGTGGATCTCAAAATTCCTACTAAGCGACTGCAGCAGGATGTCAGTGTTAGATGGAACAGTACTCTGTACATGTTGCAAATCATGATGGAGCAAAAACGTCCTCTAGTCTTTATGCATCAGAGCACACCCTCCCATCCACATGGACTGCAAATCAGTGGCTGGTAGTAAAGAAGACTGTGGTCCTTACTCTGTTTGAAGAGTTCACTAGGTCAGTGAGTCTTGAGACAGCAACATGAGCTGATCATCACAGTTCTGAAGCGTGTGAGTTCCCAAGAGAAAAACAACAGAACAAAAGACCACAGAATAAAGACCATGAAAAGCACCCTTTTGGAGACTGTGGCTTCTCCAAAGTTAAAGCAGAACCCTCTACCACATTGCAACATTAGCTCATCCAAGATATAAAGACAGGTTACTAAGTTATTTAACTTATTTTAAAAGAATTCATGATTTTTACAATTATAACATACTGTATTTCACATGTCCAGACAGCCAGAGGCGTGACAAAGATGCTCTTATCAGTGGAGAAGACTGAAGTGAATAAGACCAGTGTGTCACAGGATGAAGAGCCAGGGAGAAAGGCATCACGTTAAAGTCGAGCGAGCAGCAGCCTTTAGTGCATTTGTGATGAGAGCTTAGTTGAGAACACTTCTGCACCTCATCTTCTGCAGATGGTGTTGAGGTGTAGAACTCCCTCACTGAACAACCCGTCCTCAGCTCAGTCAGTCCACTGGAGTTCAGGGCTCCTGCTGCACTCTGTGGAAGACTTTTCAATGCTACCTCAACTATTATGGATAAGTTGAGAAACTGTACATTTGGCAGAGAAGCTTGTTTTTTATCAAAAATAACTTCAACTTTATGGTACGAGGGATTAAGTTCAAAAGAGAACTCACTCAGCCCCAGCAGCTCAGACGTGGGTCACGACTTTGTTCACATAGTTTTAGTGTCTGCATAGCTGCAGCTGGTTTTGTTTGATGGTTTGTTTTAAAGATAAACATGTAGAAACATGTAGAGCCCGCAAGGTAATTAAAATATTTGAAATAAGTTATATAAAAGTTAAGTTTATCTAATTACTTTATCTAATTACTTGATAATGTATGTTTTTTATGTAAAAGCTAAGTTTTACAAAAACGTTATAAAACCAAAACATTTTGTCAAAAACAGTGTTGGGTCGGGCATACAGTGGTTTAACAAAGATATTATTTATTATTTCATCATGACTCATGTATATTAGGTCTAATCCTAATTGTGTCGCACCCTGTGACTCCCAGCCCTCCTCAAGAACACAATAGAAACCTTTGCTTCACCTAAGGATCCGACACCCCTTGTATTCTGGGACGAGATGTACCCTGTTATTATCTCTTCAACGCTGGGCACAGGTCTCTTCCTCCAAGTTCAGCCTTTGAAAGCAAAAAAATAATAATCCTGCTGTCTCCACACACACACTTACACACACTTACACACACTTACACACACTTACACACACTTACACACACTTACACACACTTACACACACACACTTACACACACTTACACACACACACACACACACACACACACACACACACACACACACACACACACACACACACACACACACACACACACACACACACACACACACACACACACACACACACACACACACACACACACACACACACACACAGTTTCCATGCCTTTAAGGTGCATTACATTGATTTACATTTGTTTCCAGGAGACTTTTCCTTACCTCAGCCATAGTTACTTGCCCAATCTTAACATATACCTTATTCTTAACCTTAATTAAAACATATCTTAACTTTAAATCATGTTGTTGACCTAATAATATAGATTACATCATGAGAACCTGTTTTATGTCTTATAGTAGAGGCAGATCCTCATAAATCGAGTGTGTATACAGATTTTAGTCCCCACAATGTGATAAATACCCACCCACCCACACGTATAAAGCCTGTCCCCTCATTATGATCTGAATTGTCACCATGGTTACCACTCTATTATATTTCAGGTCAAATATGTTGCTCAGTATTTAAAAAAAAAACAAAATTGGCATCATTCCCTGCATAGTCTGGTGCTTGTTGATCCACCGGTGACACAAGGCGAGGTCAAAGCAGACCACGGCTCGTTCGAACGCCTCTCGGCAAATGTTTAAAGCCTTTCAGACAGCGCGAAGGGATGGAACGTAACTCTCTAAAGTCACGCGAATGAAAGGGAAAAAAATCAAATCAATATTACGGTGAATGTCTGAGTGAGTACCGGAATCCTCAAGGTCTCAACAAGCGTTCTAAAGAGGTTTTTCATCAGGCTGGAGTGACCTTTCCTTTCACTGGTGCTGATGGTTCGTTAGCGCGACAGAAAGAAAAGCGAAAAAGTGCTGTTCGTTGGTTTGATCCAAGGGTGTCTGAACTGAACGAAGGCCATAAATTGAAACATATTTCAAGAAGAGGGCAAGATAGTGATGATGAATACCGTGAGTCATTGAAACAGGTGCACTGTCAAAGCCACTTTACTTTTAATATCACAATGCAATGAGATGCTATTGAGGATGTAGTTCTGGAAATACTTACATTTGTAGTAAAAGTACTGCCTATCACCATTTGGGTCAATTCAGCAGGAGGCTTGAAGGCCAAAAAATGGTCTGACGGTCGCATTTCGCCTACATTTAACTCCAAAAAGCAACAGAAATTCGTCTTTATCAGTTAATGGAAAGTTTGTCGTCAGATTAGTTGTTTGTAGTTTTTTTTATCTATGAATTAATCAATAACAAAATAAACATTAGCTGCAGGCCATTTTCTGAGAGAACAAGAAGACACAATCAATCCAATCCGGTACAATCCAATCTCTAATAATCTAAAACTTAGCTAGCTATAATTGCTAATAAAAATGGAGGCGCAGTCTTTCGTGGAATTCTGTCTCTGCTTTACAGAATGGCGGCTCCTACCGGCACCGTCATTTTCAGTCCAGTTTGTAGCTCAGCTGTTGCGCTGCGTTTGGCTTTAAAACCTCAGCTATATCAGACTTTTCAGACGCCTCCAGGAAAAAAATTTGTAGAATTGATGGACATAGACTTGTGGATTCCCTGTCTCCTGCTCCCTTGAGTAAGCGAGAAAAGGGATTTGAATGGTACATTTCCATCTACATCTTATATTATTATTATATATATTAAAACGAGGTTAAATAGGCTATGCTAATGAGCAGTGATAGCGTCACTAACGCTTTTAAGGAGCCTGGCTGTCTAACATTCATGAATAACCCGTTTTCACTAACACAGGGGTCTCAAACTCATTTTGAGAGGGAATTTACTAAATCAGCTGGTCGGAGGCTGCAACAGAGACAAACTTGAAACACACTATAATACATTTTCCTTACCCACAAAATATTTATATAGTAGATTTTAGTTGCCAGAAGGTATATTTGGTATATTTTAGAATTTTGAAATGATAATACCTTATAATTCACAAACAATGTGTTTTAGTATTCGGGTTTAGTTTAGAATGATCAAACCTTCAGCTGTAGGTAAGGTAAGTATATGCAGCTTTAAGACGAGTGCTGTTAATTGTCTGTGAGCGAAGTATTGCTGCAGCGCTTATAATGCTGCAATTATTGAGGAGAGACGTCTAAAAGAGACACGGGAGAAAGCGGGAGTGTCAGATGCCCTCTCTGTGTGTGATTCACCTCCTGTTCACGGATAATTACTCTTTGTAAATGCAGCTGACACTGGTAGCTTTAGTTTTTATTACACAGAGCATGCTTTTGTGATGTTTGCTTCATAACACAATGCAGTGAAGCTTAACTTTACTTGGAGAGCAAATTAGCACCAAAGAATGTTATGCTTCTCCCACTTGGACATTCTCTCTGAGCTTCTCCTGAAGCTCCTGCGCTCACATCCATCACTGTTCTCTGTCCATTTATTTTTTGTGGAAAGTTGAAATGTTAAAAATCATCAGGGCCACCAGAAACCGTCTTGAGGGCTGCATTAGGTCCGCGAACCGCGAGTTTGAGTCCCCTAACACATCTAACACTTCATTTTTTCTTGTACATTTTTGAGAGCTAGCGCGCTGGTGACAAGTAGCCTGGTGAGAAGAGCAGCTGGACCGGAAATTACTTTGCTGGTTGGAGGAGAAGACCAGAGTTTTTTAGACACATACAGAGTCTTATACATTTCTGTTACAAGGTGTGATCTCTTCTCATTTTTTTATGAGTGTATTCGTCCAATAAAATGCTTGTTACTAAATAAAGGAGAAGCGTGAAGTTTAGACACAGTGGACTTGAAGGTCACGTGGGAGACAAAAGGTCCTGGAATACCTTGTGCTTATCACCGGTAGAAGAGACACATTGTGCCGATCCGAGCAGAGCAACAGAAACTTACAGCAGATGTCATTGAATGAGAACACAAAAAACATTTTGTGTTTTTTTGTTTTTTTTTTCTTTTGGAGTAAATTATAAAGAGTAATAAATATAACGTGTAATATGGTTTATTTCTACACTATTTTTGGTGCAGTTTTACAGTCATTCTGTGCATTCTCGCTGTTAACCTGCGCAGCTCTGGTCTAATACTCGCCATTGTACAACACAGTGCGAAAGGCAGACTGCAAATAAAGCGCTCAAAAACATTCCGCCTCTACTATGAGCTTGTGTTAACGCCTTGGTGGAGGTCTGCACTCTCCCTTATCAGACCAATACGACTGAACTCTTGCACTGCTCCTGGACAGAATTTCTTCTCACTACGGGATGCATTTGTTCCCATTTGTCTGGTTCCTCTATAGTGTCTCATTTCCATGTGGGGCAGTGAACGCCTCACCCTCACTTAGCTTTGTAATCTGTCTGCACATGCTCAGTTCGACCACGTGCACGCCCCTCTCTACCCTTTAAACGTGCACATTCAGATTCATTCCCGTCTTCTCTTCTCCCTCTCTGTACGCCTCCCTTTTTGCACATCAAACATTTTATTCATATCCCATAATGAGGAGCGGGCCAAAGGGAGGACATGAGCAGATTTTTATGGCTTTTATTGGCTTAGACGTTGCATCTCCACCAGTTTGGATTTGGCCTGCAACTCTGGCTCATATGATGTAATACAAAGTTAAGTGTTGGCAGAATTCAGAATGAGCGGATAGAATAACTGCCACTTTGCTGCGTGAGATGGCAAGCAGATTTAAGTTGTTGTTGATTGTTGTTGAGATGTTTTTTTAGCGCTTACAGAAAATATATTCTGCTTTTCGGGGGGTATTAAACTTTAACATACATGGATTATTTCAAATAGTTCATTATAAACCACAAAACTGATGAATTGATCAATTTTATGGTATGAGGGAACTGATAGGCCCAACCACCTCTTATAGTTGTGTAGCACAGCGGACTGATGTGATTTCTGTTTTTTATTTACTCCAGTTAAGATCAATTCTCTTTACATTACTTTGTTTGATAGAAGTCATTTCATGGAAAGACACTGGGTTTGTAATGTATATTCTGTGCGTTTTATAAATGCATTTTGTTAGGAAAGAACTAGTGCAGAAGCGTTTACCAGGGTCACCTGTTACAACCCAGCTCTGCTAGGGTAGGGGAGGTAACAAAATAAACCAAAGATGGGAAAAGGTTTAAATAAAGATGCAATTTAATGAACAGGGGTGTAAGGGTAACATAACAGAACTAAAACAAAATCAAACTAACAAAACATCACAAGAGAACAAAACACACAAGTACAGGAACTGCTGATGTGGAGCCACAGGATTGGCCAGGTGTTTTCAGGTGGCACCAATCAGGGACCAGCTGTCTGCAGCCAACCAAGATCCTGAGTGTACCTCCGAACTCCCTCCAGCACATAGGACTCTCACAAAACACAATATTCAAAAACACAGAAGGAGGCAGGATCTGTAGGCCTGGGGCCGTAACACACCCCTTTTCAGCCAATCAGGCATATTGTACCCTATAAATCATGGGGAAAAAGCTGCTTGACACAATCATTCTCTGTCATGGTACAGTTTCAAAAGTGTAAAAGCTAATTGTTTGGAGAGTTAGAGGAACAATATGGAAACAAGTGCATAAAACTATTCCAGACAGTCGTTTCTGAGTCACGGTGCAATATTGAGTGAAAGGAAGGACTATGTGGGCAGGGCTAACGGTTCAAACAAAAACATGTTTCTGTCTCACTGTTAAAATTAGGCACAGGCCCTTTAACTTCAGCTTTAACCAAACAACAAATCACCGACAATGCCACCTGAGAGAGGCTCAGAGCCAGTTTAAGCCATGCATGTTCACTGTTGCCTTGACAGAAGCAAGGTTTAATTTGAAGAAAACGACGATGTATTCATGCACATATAATAGCTAAACAGGCAGTTGTTTTAATAGTTTCAAGAGTTTAGTTCAGGCACGTCCAAACTATTGCCCGGGAGCCAAATGCAGCCCTCGGACCAATGTATCTTGGCCCTGAGGCTTCCTAGTGAATTGGCCCACATTGTCCTGAGAAGAATTTTTTACAGCAAATTGTAAGATTTTCTACAATTATAACCTGAACAACTAACATTTGTGCGTGAGACAAATTTAATTTTAAGGCACAGACTGAATTCAGGTGTGGTGGCACTTAAAACATCAGATAAATGCAACTTTTTTTTACGTGAACACAGAATCAGTCAACTCCAATCCCACACTCAGCTTGCGAAGAGTGCACTTGGAATCTGAAGCTTTTACAGCTTGAACACCAAAGTTTGCTGAACATATCGGCGGTCACACTATCCTGTTAGCACCGCGGCACATTGAACAAGGGACGTAGAACCAGGAAATGTGTGAGGTCAGGGTGCGAAAGATGGATTGAACAATCAATTAAATTTGCCCGCCTGTAGGCCATACCTTCATTGACTTGTACCTATTTTAAAAATGTGTGACATTTTTGACCTACATTTATGAATGAGATAAGACTTTTTTAACAATGGCACACAATTACAGAACAGTGGAGGGCTTGAGACTCTATTGCAGGACAATAACCCGGGATTTACATCAGGAGCTGCAGGTGGACAAAGCTGCATATGCGTATTTTTAGAAACGTCAATGTACACCAGAAATGTAAAATCTAATCCAGCAACACGAGTCTGTGGATCTAAACGATATTTAAAGATCAAACCGTTTTATATTACTTACTTATTAAATATTGGTCAGATGAAGTAGGTTTCAAAACTGTTGATCGAAGTTACATGCTTTGCACCGAGCAACAATAAGCTGTGACTGCAGTGTTTGTGTTAATTAGCCTGTTTACCTTCAAAGTTTTCATGTCGTGCTTTCTCTATCTTGAGTTGTCCTTGTGAAATGAGGTTTTACATCGTAAAGCGTGTTATACTGCTCCAATTATATTATGTTATACTCCAATTTGACTAATAAACTGGTCGTAGTCCACCGTGAATCATTCCCCGGGGGCTAGACACGATCAGGATGCAATGTTCCTTGTTTTTGTCACTCACATGTTTTTAGAGAACGTATTTTGAACGGGCCTCGGAATTTTATTTTGACATGATGCGCCTTTTCCTGTGTTTATCCTGCTAAAAAGCCTGGAGATGCGCCATTGACACTGAAAACTTAGAACTCCAACCTAATTTGAGCGGTGCAGAGCATGACTACACCTGCCAGATGAGCATGTGACATGGTGTAGATTGTCACAGGTTATAATTAAAAGCGTTTCCTGCACATATGCTGTGCTTATGCGCTGTTACTGCTTCGGTGTGAATTGGGGGTAAACAATTACTCAGTCAAGCATCATTCAATAAGAATAAGAGAACAGCTCTGAGTAAGCTAATGGTTAAAGATACATTTTACTCAATATGTCCCCTTTAAAGTAATGTAATATTCCACTGTGCAGAATTAACATATCTCTCTCCATGGAGAGAAGCAAGCTATAGGTCAGATCTATGGAGAGGCGACAGTAAAAATCGACTTTCAACCTGAATATTACCATCCTTTAGCTATTTTCAAACATGTTCGTGTGTGCGTCGCCCGTACAGGTTTTCACATTTCTACATAAGTCCTTTCCTAGCCCGGGGATAATTTGTGATTACACGGAGAAACAGCTCTTTTGTCTTTTTCCACGTGAATGGGTCTAATGCCGGTATTGATTGTGTGTGGGTTCTCCCCTTAAGCTCCCCGCAGAATGAGAGAGTCTAATGGGGCCCAAGCTGTAGGTTAAGTCCACGCTTTAATCAGGGGCTCCATGATTAAGCGAGCAGGCCGGTCCTCAGAGGGGCTGTATGTCTTTACTGTGGTAAGACGCTCCAGGGAGGAGAGGCTATGTGTGGACATGTACACAGTGTGAGGAGGGGGAGACACTGAAGAGCGCACGTACCCCATCTCCACCCGGCAATTTGTAGGTTTGTATATCAATAAATGGCTAATGGTCAGATCAATATCTCCCATCTAGATTTGTTATGACGAAACAAACTAAATATAGCTGGAATTTCACGTCAATAACGTGTGCACTGAAAAATGTGATTCTTCCAGGAATAAATGTTTGAATTCATCTCATACAGTTACAGAGAAAGAGAAACCTACTAAGAAATGGCTTAAAAGATGTTTTGTTTATTTTTGATAAAAGTTGGTTGAAAGTTAAAGGTGCACTGCGTAACTTTTCTGGCAAAGTGTCGCTGCCTGCTTGTCTCCATGAAGATGATATTGCTTTGCCTGGAAGGTTCCACAGTATGGAATTACACTTCTTCTACCTTACATTTAATAAATTGCAGGTCTTGGGCCTGAAAAACATACACTCTCCATAGAACTGACCTGTAACTTGGCACGATTATGAAGTCACCGGATTGTCTCCATGAAAATAATTACATTTAATGCCGTACCTTGGAAAATTCCAAGTTACATAGTGCATCTCTAATGTTTTTTTTTTGTTTTTTTTTGCATTTACAATGTCATTATCATTTACCCATATTAGATTATCCAATACAATAACGTTAACGTGTCTAAATATTGTTCTTTCAATCTTATAAGTAGACTCAGCGTTTGATGATCGCTTAGCAACGCAGCTAGTATGGTATAATTTGAAGCCAGTGGCCGTCATGGGTTGTATGTATTTACTCTAGCCATTAGCATTAGCCCAGAAAACACCTCAATTATGAAAAAATCAGAGACTGTCAGATTACAGACTACATTTACAAGAGGTCAAAGCCTCATCACAAGTCACTGTTAAGTCTGGTATTTTATTCTAGATAGTCAAATATCTAATAAACCAAATCTGACACATATTATACAATAGTAACTTTATGGGCCTTTTAGCCATGTTTTAACAACTGACTATAACTTCTGGATAGAAGTCGAAAACGATAACGCCTGGACGAATGAGAGATTACATCGACTAATTTTCTAACAATGTTCTGTCATCAAAAACAAAAAACATACTTGAAGTTGCATTTAGCTTCAGTCTGATTTTGAGGAATGCTGGTTAGGAAATCCTCTCCCCTTAAACTGTCAAAAACACCCCCTGCTGAACTCCCTCAATCAAAGACGATTTTCCGATTTCTGATTCGCTAGACTTGTTATGAGCATTTTTGCCATCTAAACAGAATCCCTGCAACTACAAGGCTACTTTAGCATCTTAAGTATTAATATAATTAAATTGTGTAAACACTAGTCGCCATCTACTGGCTGTATTCATTCAGTAAGTGCCAGGGCAAACAGCAGAGAAACAAATGGTCATTTAGTCCATAATAAACTTATTTTTGTGAGCATGTTTAAAGTCTAATAATACAAAAAATACATAATATTTTTCTTTAGAGTACTTATGCCCAGATTTACTTTATATGGGCTGAGCACAATTTGAGGGGGGATTTGGGGGTCTGAAGCATTGTGTAATGTTTGGACCCCCAAATCCCCCTTACAACTTATAGTAAGGGGGGTTTGGGGGTTTGTTATAATGCAGCCTAAAAATATTTATTGAATTGAATTGACTTCAGAGTATTTAGGCCTCAATATTCCTGTCTTGGACGCAGTAAATGGATGGGTGGGTGCCTCGTCTCACCAAGACTTGAAAGGAAACCACCACCGACCTTCAGCTCTTTCTCCTCCAGCACTCGGTAAAGCCCTGCTGGCTTGTTTCTCTCTTCTTTCAGCTCAGTTTGGATGTTGCTCTGCAGAATCTGGTTTTCACAATGCAGCTCTGTCTGTGTCTTGGGCAGCTGTTCCTGCAAATCATGTTTCAGTCATAACTGTTTCTCGATGGTTTTCTGTTAGTTTTAGATGATGAAATGTTATGCTAATTTTTAGACTAACTCCATGATAGTTTTAGGCTTTTTAGTCGATCAGAAAATATATATTTCAATTTTAATACAATAAATGTATTATATTACATCATGGGACATGTTCAGATGTGTTTTTAGAGTTTGCATACAGTCTGGTTTATGCTCTGGGATTGTTCTTTTCATTCTTTGTTTAGTTTTTATTGTTCACCGAATTTATCAGCACTTTTAGTCGACAACAATTTCTACTTTTAATCATAGTTTTAGTCGCCAAAAACGTAATTTAAACACAAATGTAAATTTAGTAAACTTTTAAGTCTTTATGATGAATTTTTTAGTTTGTTTTTTTAGTTTGTTTAGTCAGCAAAAAGATGACGTTGACAAAACCAAAATCATTTATTGTACCAAAATGACACTAATCCAAACCCAACATTTTTTAATAAAGAGAACACAAAGAAGTTGTGTTGTGCTTACTCCAGCTTTATCCACGTCTTACCACAAAAGAGTTTTCCACTAAACATCGTTTGTGAATCTGAGAGGATTACTTTTAGATTAGATTTTAAACAGGTACTTCAATACTTTTCTGAAGTTCTAGTAACCACTGAGCCTGCTCTTTCACACGTAACATAAATATCATGAAATAAAAGTTGTATATACTTTTGTTTTTAAATGGAGATTGGCTTCCCCGTTCATTTGTACGATTTGACGCATCTACTACCAAAGTAGGCATGTCTGTGCAACAAGTAGAGATTGCGAAATTTGAGTCTATGATTGTCTATGATTAAAATTATGCAAAACTGAGAGCACAAACCTTCCAACTCTGTATTTTAAAGTTTGTTAAAAGAAAATTCCAGTACTTATACTCTTGCTGTGCAGATTATTAACATCTGAACTGCAATTTAACCCTTGCTATTCTCTTGATATTTCTTCCAACAATCTCCTAAACCAACATGTGAGCAACTGAGGTAATTCCAAGTTGTTCCAAGACCCTCTAACCCCAATAAATCTACACTGTAACTCACTCTGGTTCTTTTCCGTGTAATTCCCAGTAAATGGACTGTAAATGTTGTTACCGTAGTGTGTCAGGAAACATTATAGCTGGGGGCAGGCTAGTGAAAGGCTTTAGCGACACCCGCACAGAGGCGTACGCTGCAGGATTATAGGAGTACTGTACGCGATGTTACGTAAGAGGCGTTTGATCCTCGGACACATCAGAGCAGCGACATGTCCGCCCCTGTCCACTGTCCCCGCCCCCCGTCTGTGTCCTCTCAGTCCGCACGCTATGAGGCCTCCTACGGGTGCGGTGACTTTGAAATGTTAAGGTTGCGCTGTTGTATCCTGTGATGAGAAAACGTGAGTATTTAAATGTTGTCGAGATAATATAATGCAATCTTGTGGCTTTAAGTTGGTTTTGAACATGCTTTTCGTCACTTTGAGATAAGTATTTCACATTTCCCAACTTAAAAGCACGTCTGCATTTGAAAAACATGCTTCAGACACTGCATCTCCGGTTCCAATTCGTTATTTAGGCTACGTGTGAAGAAGAAGTGGGAATGAACAATGAAAAAATAAGTAAATTAAGCCCTTTGACAATATAAATACTATGCTAATAAAGCCATTTGTTCTGAACACAATTTGACCGCCGTTTTGGATGTATCAAGATGTAAATAAAGACAAAGAGCTGCTCAGGGGTCCCATTTATTTTGCATGCGTTTGTACAAAAATGCTACATGCATGATTTTCAGCTTTAATTTGTAAAAAAAAAAAAACTTGACCCAGAATTTTGCGCATCAGTGTTTTCAGAAATGAGACAGAAGGCGATCAGTGTGTAAATTTGAGTTTTGTTAACAACGATTCTAGTCAGAATTCCGCGCTTTTTGTTTTAGTTTTACAAATGAGACTCCAGGTCATTTTCACAATAGCCATTTTGGGTTTGAAAATGAGTAGTGGCCATAGTAAAGAGGAGGCTATTGGTAGAAAAAGGGGATTTTAGCAGCCGAGATGAAGAGGATGATAGCTCAACTTATGGAGAAACCAAAGACCACGGCAGCAGTAAGGATAAGGTGTCAGATGAGGAAATTGATAAGTTGGAGCCGAGCCGAGACGAAAGAGAACAGGAGGAGGACAAAGACGGAGTAGTAGAGCAAAAAGGCAGAGGAAATAAAGAAACGCAACGATGAGGAGGACAAAGAGAAAGAGACTCCTGTGATGGTTAATAGACTTAAAAACTGCGCAGGAGAAGTCTGGATTTTTACCCATGATGCAGCAAGCTGGAGAACATTGAACCGGACTCTGCGTTATCGTGGGTTCTCTCCGGGTTCCTCCTTCCGTCCAAAGACATGCGTGTGTTTGGTCAATTGACAACTCTAAACTGCCCCTAGTGAATGAAAGTGAAAGTGAATGGTGAGGCTATGTCACTGTGTTAGCCCCGCGACGAGCTGGCCACTGTCCAGGGTGTACCCCGCCAAAGTCACTGTGACCTCTAATGGGAACAAGCGGTAGAGAATTAAATGAAGAAAAGGAGCACAAATTATAACATTACAAACGATAAACACTTATGAGCGCCTTTCTTAACACGCAAGGACACTTCACAAAGTATAAACCTTACGCCGTGGTCGAAAGATCCAACAAGCCAATTCAGCACTATATGCCTCCTTTAATTCCTGGAAAACAGCTTCTCACTTCCTCACCACACTGTGCCTCCCTCCACGGCTCCACCACCACACATCCCTCCTCCTGCGCCCCACTCAAGGACACTTCATTGGGCTACAACCCGGACAGACGAGACTCATCCATCCTGTGTTAGGACCAGCAGGAGTCCATGGAGGAGCCTTGGAGTGGGATTTGGCTGTGGGGCCCGTGCGCAGCAGGCGACGGGGGAGGCTAAAGCACCCCCTGCAGTGGTTGAAGATGACGGTGCGAGCTCTGGATGCCTGTCTCTCATGAGGAGGTGCGTACGAGAATAGCATAATGTCCAGCGCCACGGATCACTGAGCACGACTTTGGCTTTGCCCCTTCTGCTACAGTGGCTCTGTGCATATAGACCTCTGGATATGTCCCTACGACTGAAACTCATATATTATTGATCGGGAGGAGAAAATAGTGAGGTGGATGGCAGAAAATCTCGGAATGCTTTAGTTTGACCTTTGTGCTTCAGAAGTGGATGGAATCTGCACTGACGTAAAAATGACGTCAAATAAAAACATGCTGACTTTGGCGTCACCGATAACAGTTGTATTTTAAGTTGGAGATGTTTAAACGTGTAAATTAGCCATATTCAAATGTAGTGAATGGTCAAATTTACATATGCAAAATGGTTAACATAGACAGATCTGTGCAGTTCAATAATTACTAATGCTGCATTTCAATAATTATTAATTTCCAGCTGTTTCTAATGTGAAGGTTATGTCCTGTTAAATAACCATGAGAGGAGGCTCAGTCAGTTGGAGAATTGAAACATGGAAGAACTTTTAGACAGACATTAATTTCGAATCCAAATTGGATCCAGTGGAATTTGTCAGGCTTGTACACCAAACGACAGAAGCAGAGCTAAACAAATATTGTTTCACCGCACAATACTTGAAGTTCACACTAAAACTAAAACTGTACAGAGCAGTATACTGTCCAAGAAAGTTTATTCTTGTCCAGCTTTCAGTGGAAAATGTAGAGGCTCCAACCTTTTGCTTGGTGGTAAAACATATCTATGATCACCTATTATTGGTTTAAACAACCTGTTAATGTTTGGACTGTGACGCCACAGAGATGTATTCCACCAACAGCTTATTAAGGCTGCAATCGATTTTGGTAATCGATTAGTCTAGCGATTATTCCTTCAATTCATCGATTAGCTGCTGAGAATTTTACTAAACTTTACCAAGACAAAACTGAAGTGAAGGCATTTGATGACCTGGAAGAGAATAAACAGTCAAAAACACACAGTTTACATGTTTCTGTGTGATTTTGTGTCATTCCTGCTTGGTTTAAGTAATAAAACCTCTTCTTCATACATACATTTTGGAGTCTGTGTATAGACCAGTTAATTATTTCTCGATTATTTAATTACTTGACAACCATTTTTATAATCGATTAGTTGCGATTCATGGATTAACTTGTTGCAGCCCTATGCTTCGATGGAAAATGAAGCTAAACGCTCCTTTGATACGCTTTTCGTACACAGTTAGTGACTTATGTAAAATAGGGGGGAAATGTGCTAAATGGCTTTTTATATCTCTTTTTACCAAATTAAATCTGATAGTCTTATTTACTCCATGGGGATGTTTAACAAATCTTTTTCAAACCCTATGTTAATCACAGGAGCAGTTACAAAATAAGTTATAAGATAAATTCTCTTTACATTACACATTCAACTTCATGGAAAAACATTGGGTTTGTAATGTATGATATGCATATTATAAACGCACTTTGTTAGAACAAAACTAGCGCAGAATAATTTGCCAGGGTCACCTCTTTTCAGCCAATCAGGCTTATTATACACTATGAATCCTGGGAAAATAACTACTTGACTTAGACATGTGATTCTCTGTCATGGTGCAGTTCCAAAAGCGCTAAAAGCTAACTGTAAGGAGAGTTAGAGGAACTATATGGAAACAACTGCATCAGACTATTCCAGACAGTTGTTTCTAAGTCATAGTGCAATATTGAGTGGAGGAAGTGGAGTGAAGAGAAGTGGAAGGAAGGACTATGTGGGCGGGGCTAACGGTTCAAACAAAAACATGTTTCTGTCTCACGGTTCAAAATCAGGTACAGGCCCTTTAACAAACTTATTATAAACAACATAACTGCAAAAATGTCCTTGTCAGTCTGCCTTTTCCTTCCGAGTTTGAGACATACAGTATACCTCACCTTCACATAATACAATATGAATCTCGCTGTGTTTTCAGCGGCTGTTTCTCCTTGTAGTGACACACTCCCAGCTCCTTCTTCCCTCAGGCTCTTTTGGCCACAGGCTCTCTATATCTCCACCCTCTCTCCTCTTTAGCTCGCCAGACACGAGGCTGAGTCGTCCACACACAGAGCCCAGATGACCAGTGCCTGTCTGTTTCCATCTCCCCTCGCAGCACCAGGAGAATGACCAACGAGGATTATGTAAACACAACATTTGGCAGTGGGAGGCCGTGTGCGTGACAAGTCTTCGAACTTTGAACACATTTAAAATTCTTGTTTACAATGTGTTATCATCGTAGACAGGCGGGATTTGTTAGATGTTGTATCGATGCCCTGATGTGTCTTCTTTTGCAAACACAACACAATGCACGCTTGGTTTGTCTTTTGTGGTGTAAAAACTGCGAAGTTGAGAGTCCTTTTTGTGAAGGACCCCAACCTCACGATGTGTTATGTACGACTGCATGGATCACGGTGGACAAAGTGATTTTCAATAAGTAATATCGAAGGCCAGTTTGAGACTTCGCGTCGGCTCGAGGCTGGGAGTACGGCAGGTCTTCCAAATGAAAGTGAGACCGAAGTTACGGAGAGGGGTTCTGGTAACGTGCTGACCATCTGAGAACCGCTCAAATGAAGGCGGAGGTTGCGGTTCGATCAGAAAGATGTGAACCAAGGAAAACCGGGCAAAAATTGGAAAAATGTTGATTGAGCTTAAAACGGGCATTGAACGAGAACTGTTTGAGAAAGTTATCACGAATTGACAGTTTTCGAGCTGCTCTAACTATGATATACCACAGTGCGTCCTTGGTTGTGACGGTCGGGCGAGACGATGTAAATGAGAAGATGAAGAGGAAGGGAGCTGGGGGGGATAAACTGCACCGAAACTGAAAATGACTAACTAAACTTATCTTGGCTTTATCAAAACACTGGTGTTGTTCTACACTTCCAAATCTACCTCATTAATCAATCATTTTTAGCAGTGCTTTTTATCACAAAGAGCTATTTGAAGATTCATTTTCAAACCATGCTTTAGTCATGATTTTGAGCATCAGAATCAGATCTAAAAATTGTTAATCAAACCGTTGTGTTGTAATCTTTCTCGTGAATCCATACAAATAAGCAAATACACCATTCCTTTTTTGGTTTTGGATTTCAAAGAAAAAATATTATGCATCATTTAAACTGTTATTGGACTTTAAACGTGCTCTTGAGTATCTTTACTTTGTCATCTCATGTTTTAGAACAAAAAAATGACTTTGTGTCACGCTGGGGTTTTCCACGTCAGGAGTTGACTTTTGGATTGACTCCATCTAGTGGCTGCCGAGGGAATTACACAGGTGAGTTAAACAAACGCTCACTTGCCTCCGACGTGCTAATGCAGCCACGCAGTTGTGATGAACGTGATTTGAAGGCTAAGTGGTTTATGGGCTTAAAAACAGCGCTGAAGATGTCGCAGCCGTGACACAAGTAGACTATGACATCACAGATCGGGGAAATTCTGGAATGGAGTGTTTTTGATGATCGGACGGAGATTACTTTTTAACTAGGATAAATGAAACAAGCATGACTGAAGCTAAATACAACTCCAGGTATGTTTTTGACAATGTTATAACGTGAATAAAAGCACAAAAAAGTTCATAAAGCGTAACATATGTCTTTTAACTTGACTATCAATTGAACAAATGACACACAGATTCCTATTCTCCCCGTTTTTCTCCCATCTTTTCCAATATTAAAAATAGATTTCACGAAGTGCTTTGCGGCGCCAACGTTCTCTTTTGAGAGGTGAAAAGATGCCGGCGTCATTGACCCATCCATCCGCCTGTGCCCTGGCGTGCTCTGATAAGCGCTTGTGTGTGTGTTACAAACATGACGGCCATCAATCAAGCGCCGACGCTCATGAATATACGGTAAACACACTGCCCTACTGTAAATGTATCAGCCCCTTTGAGAAGCAGTTTGGGGAAAAACTCCAAATGTCAAGTAGACAAAGTGATGCAATCCAAAATGTCAAGCTCCAGTCTCAGAAAACGCCTCTAGACTCATAATGGATGGTCGGGTCCCAGAGGTTGCAGTGTTTGAGTGTTGGACAGTGCAAATAGATTCATTAGTAGATTTAACTTGTAATTACAAACTGACGAGAATACACTCATTAATTGTTGTTAAAACTTTCAGTCAAGAGAAACTTTTTAGTTTGCTGCATACATAAATGTGACTTTCCCCGCTACGTTTGTGATCTTTAAAAATGTACATAAAAATGTGTTGTCCTGTCCAAAAATGTTGAACTTTGCACGTCGGAGAGAAAAGAGGATTTGTGCTCAGAGAGACGAGAACTGAGCACGTTTGTGAAAGTTTGCGTGTTTTATCCGTACAAGTGCGTATGACAGGTTTTTGCAATTTTCTGATATTGACTTTATTTGGTGCATTGATACCTGATGTAAATATAAAATAGTTTTGCAACAATTAGAAGCTGTTTGTGGAGAAAAATGAAAGATCCGTTGAAAATTACAGGAAGTTAAAAAAAAACGATGACATCACAGTAGGGAGACTGAGGTTATGCATGAATTAACGCAAAAGAAACAACTATTTTGACTCTTTAAACAATATTTCTACAAAAATCTGACATTAGATCAGTTTTGACCCAGTGTACAGGATAGTTGCATGTAACTTCCTAGTTTGATGTCATCATTTACAACCAGGAAGTGAAAATGTAAATAAATAGCTAAACTAGGATACAAGTTGTAAAGAATTTTTGCAAAATTTGAAACATATTTATCTCAACTGCATTTTCTCTACTCCGCAGACTTGAGCTGGTTCAGAATGCAGCAGCACGGCTCCTGTCCAACGCCTCTAAACGTGCTCATGTCACTCCTGTCCTGCGCTCTTTAGGGTACACTTCAAAGTGCTTCTGTTTGTGCACAAAGCCCTCAATGATCACGCTCCAGATCTTCAGGTCACATCTTAAGACACACCTCTAGTACACACATAGTTCTTTTTTAACTCGTGTCTTTTAATGATGTTTTATTTACTGTCTGTTTCTTATTGCCTCTGTGAAGCACCCCTTGGCTGTCGGAAAGTGCTATACAAATGAATTATGACTGATTGATTTTAGTTTAATGTGTAGTCCAACCTGTATAGGACTCTAAGTAAGAATTCCACGTGCAGTTTTATAAATTCGACGCCTGATCTGTGGAAAGGAGACAGTTCAGGTACTTTTTGAGAAGACGCATCATGTTGTTTCTGCCTTAATTTTTTACTTTTTATTACTTTTATTATTGTTTTATTTATTCATTTAATTCATATCATATAAACAGAACAAAGTGAAATGAAAGGAGCCGAAATAAGAGCAATCTAATGTTCTCTGCACCATTTTTCATTAACACATTACACTAAACGTTTGCATTTAACACACACAGATACATAGCTAATAGATATTCAAGTGTTTAACCGCAACGACTTCATTTTATTTTTAATACATACTTATTATGATAGCTTTTATGTATTTCTTGAAAGCCATTATTGTTCTTTATTACTTTGTGATTCATTGTCAAGATCGTTCCATAAATTCTCTCCTCTCACAGCAATGCTTTGTTCACTAAATCACATAAAACTTTGTACCCTGCATAAAAAATATTCCTAGATAAAGACTTGAATTCAGGATATTAATCTTAATTTCAACAACTTTGAATAGTTAAGATGCATTCTCTTCATGGACCTTGATTATTTTATACGTTTAAAGGTGCTTGTTTGGGGTAATTTCTTCTTATTTCAAGCCAAATTGTTTGCCAATGAGGTAAGAATTTTTAACTAACCTCATTGGCTAAAACATTTTCTTATTTTAAGCTAAATTATCTTATAACCAGTAAGAAATGTATTGAAATCAGTGAAATTGTCTACGTCACATAAGCAATTAAATCTTTTCTAGTCAAAACTACTAAAAATAAGGATTCAGGTCGTTTTAAGCAACGCTAGATATTGAATTTTATGGTTTTAACTTTCTATTCCCGTAGAATTATGCAGTCTACTTTCCACTCACTGTGGCTTTAGATGAAAATGTTCTTCGTAGTAAAGTTTACAAGAACGTTTTGAGGGATTGAATCAAGAAAAAAACTGTAATAATTGATTCTAAAAACTATAGTAAACAGATTTATTTGGCTAGTACCCGAGGGTGCAGTCAGAGTGTGAGACAAAGCTCGAAGTATTAAAGGGAACTGTAAATCATTTCGTATGTCTTTAAATGTTTTCTGATTTTAATGACATTTTTTCCTGTTGTGTAAAGTACTTTTTTGAATTGCCTCATGTACGAATTGCGCATTACAAATAAACTTACTTTGCCTAAACGTCACAACAAAGGGCCACGCTGCAGGATGATACTGTTGGAGAGCTACAGACCACGATAGCGAGTCGTTTTTCCAAAATAGCTAGGAAAAAGAAAACGTAAAGGTGTCTTGACTGCCGGAGACTAAAGATTACCGCTAAATACAGCTTCCAGTGAGTAAATGAGAAGGGAAAAAGCTCTTAAAACTAAAAGTCAAGGTTTGCATAATGTCTCCTTTAAGCTACAAAACACCTATAATTGAATAAACTACCATCTGTGTAAACATAACAGAATCACGCCGTGCAGTATTGTTTGGCCAAGTTGTTCATCTCCACTGCACCATTCCAATTGGTATGATTTCTGAGAGTAAAATGAGAGACAACCTTGAGTGCTGTAAGTAAGTTTGCAGTACTAACATTAGGCAGATAAGACAGGGGTTTGTGCAGAGGATTATAACGCGGTGAAACGAGAAGGTCACCCCTGCAGAACTCCTCTCCCCAACCAAAGATCTGTGTACGTCTTTACAGCGCACTCAATGCCAGGGAAAAGAAGCTCAAATCAAAGTGTCTGGGAGCATAATGCAGAAAAACGCTGCAGAGAAGTGTGTGCTGGGTTCTGTGGCGTTTTTGTTAGTCTTCAGCGCCTCACGGTGGTCAGACGGAGAGGCGCAGGTTGAAGTGGAAAGAAGGGGAAGTAGTGTAGTCGTTTCTATTCCAATCCGTGGATACGCAGATATTGTTTGATGCGGACGAGGCCAAATGCAGTCCCTGGTACAGTTTTTGTTGGCCCTCAGGCTTTTTGCTTAATTGGTACAGATTAGCACAATTAATTGTTCTAATGTTTTAATCCAACTTTATCTGTGTAGCATATTTTATAAAACACGATGCTGCACATAGGCAAGCAAGCAGTCTATACTATTATGTGAAATAGGTTTGAAATTAAAAAAATGTGGTGACTCTGTCCAACCTGTTCAATGCACTAAATCTGAATTATGGATTTTATTGACCACTTGCCTTTGTCCCTGGATTTTCTATTTAAATATGGGGCCCTTGCTGAAAAAACTTTGGATAGCCTTGCTTTAATGTCTGCAAATTGGGTTTAAAGTTGTATGGCATCGCAAAATGATTTACAGAACATATCTGAAAAATCACCAAAAAATAACTAAACTTTAATTTTACGCTGCAGTATTTTGTGATTGACTGATGTCTTCGGGTAGCACTTTAAAAGATACTTCCAGTGGAACTTGTTACTGATAGTTACTGGTACATATTGTATTACTCACGCTAGTAGTTAATGGTACTTTTACTGGTAAATATTGTGAGACTTACACCAATCGTTACAGGGATTCTTAAACTGATATTTAGTTGTACCATGCGTGATACATGTGGTACCTTTAGCAATCCTTAGGGGTATTTATAGTGGTACTTTTGTGATGCTCAGTGGTACCTTCAGTGATACTTAGTGGTACATGTATTGGTGCTGACAGTGGTACTTAAAGTTTAGGGTTTAATTCACTATATCACTGTAATTACTGGTGTAAGTCCCACCATAAATACCACTTAGTATCACTACAAGTACCACTATAAGTATCATTAAGTATCACTTTAAGAATTACTGGTATATATCGCACCATTAAAGGTATCACTATAAGTACCACAAAGTATCATTGTACTTACTGGTATATGTTGCATCACAAGTACCACTATGTATCACTAAAGGTATCACTATAAGTATTACTAAGAATCACTTTAAGTATTACTGTAATTACTGGTGTAAGTATCCATCATAACTACCACTTAGTATCACTAAAGGTACGACTATAAGTATCAGTAAAAGTACCACTAAGTATCACTTTAAGTAGCAGTGTAATTACTGGTTCAAGTCTTACTATAATTACCACTAAGTATCACTAAAAGTACCACTATCAGTGTCATTAAGCATCACTTTAAGTAGCACTTTGGTTACTGGTGTAAGTCCTACATAACTACCACCAAGTATCTGTAAAGGTAGCACTACAAGTACCACTAAGTATCACTTTAAGTATCACTGTAATTACTGGTTGAAGTCTCAGAATAAATACTACTACGTATTACTCAAGCTACCACTACAAGTACCACTAAGTATCATTGTAATTTCTGGTGTATGTCCCACCATAACTACCACAAAGTATTACTAAAAGTACCACTACAAGTACCATTAAAGTGTGCATGACGGGTTTTCATGATTTTCTAATTTTGACTTTATTCAGTGTATTAATACCTGTTGTAAATATAAATTATAGTTTTACGCCAACCAAGCAGCCATTTGTGGAGAAAAGTTGAAAAATCTGTTCAAAATTACAGGAAGTAAACAAATTGATGACATCACACTGGGGAGACAAAGGTTACGCAAAATTTACACAAAATAAATTACTTTTTTTGAACATTTATACATAATTTCAATAAAATAAAGGTGTTAACATGTATTTTTATTTGTAAAATAAACAAATCTGTGACATCTGATGTGTTTTGGCCCACTGTACAGGATGGTTGCTATGGTAATTTCCTAGTGTGATGTCATCATTTACAACCAGGAAGTAAAACAAAAAACCTAAAAAAATACTAAACCACAATGAAATTTGTGAAGTATTTTAACACAGTTTGAAACATATTTATCTTAACTGCATTTTTGTCAAATGAGCAGTCCAACCTGTCATAGGCCCTTTAAGTATCACACTTACTAAAGCCCTGAAAAGGCATATTCCAAATTGACCAAGACTGAAAAAAGTGTTGAAATTCTTCATATTTGCTACCATTTATAGCAAAACTACAAAATAATACAGTACGTTTTATTCCCTGAGGTTGTGGGACTGTTGATGTTGTTATTAACGCTTATCTCCAGCCCATAAAGCCATACCTACGCTAATGCTAAAGATAAAACCGCCGCACATTCTTCAAACCTCCTCGTCCAAGTCTTTCCTCTGTGATGAAAACAAAGAATAATCCTGAGGAAGTTGGAGCCATTTCCTGCGTATACTAATGTGTCGGCCTGTGATAAGGAGCTCAGACACCACCTCTCCTTCCTCCTGCCCTCCTCTCTCCTTCTCTGCCCTTGTGCCATCGTGCATTACATATTCACACTATAACCACACATTCAAAACGTGGAGATTCGTCCCGCGACTCAGGATGGACCCCCGACCGCCGAACTGGCTGCTTTTAATCGCCGGACTACTGCACTGTAAGGATTCTCAAAATTTGCGGATAATATTTGGACGTAGCATTGTTTGTTCTAACTTGCCCTGTTGTCTTTGTAGGGCAGAGTGCTACGGTGCAAACGTGTAAGTACGTTTTTAATACCGATTTACTTTTAAAACTGCGCAGATGAGGTTTAAAGACAAATACAGTCATGTTCAGAGAAACTGAACAGGGATATAACTAAACTGGACAGTTACATTTTAAGATGAGAACATTTATCAACAGTTTTTATTCCTATTTGTGGCGTAAAATTGAGCAATTACTTGAGTGTTGATGTTAAACTA
This sequence comes from Rhinogobius similis, assembly GCA_019453435.1. Lineage (NCBI taxonomy): Eukaryota > Metazoa > Chordata > Actinopteri > Gobiiformes > Gobiidae > Rhinogobius > Rhinogobius similis. Next base: position 31,643,398 of record CM033631.1, read on the forward strand.
AGTCAGTCATGACATAATCAGTTATAAAATGAATTACAAGGAAGAAATCTTTACTTGGTTTATGCAAAAAGTTGTTAATACTTTTTATTTACTAATAATTCCTTGTTTCATTGCATGATTATGTCCGATATTGAGTACTGTTTGGTAATTTTGTTTTTTTGCATTTGAACTTCTTGATTTTTAACTACTGCGCTTTGAAGTATTGCCATGTGTGCCTTGAAAGTTGAGTTAATGGATTTATTTGATAGATTTAATTGGATAATTTATACTTTTGTAGTGCCCTAAACAAACTTCTGCACCAAAAAAGAAAACAATCAATGTCAATTTTAAAGAACCAGACAGCAGCCTGGCCATTATGTCTCCTTATATACCACTTTTCTTTCTTCTTTTTAAGATAAGATAAAGATAAGATAAGATAAGATAAAGGATCTCTTATCTTATCTTATCTTATTCTTTTTAACTAAAATGTCTGATTTGGTAATGTTTTAGTAGGTGGTGTGCCGTGGTATACTTTCAACCAAAAAAGTGCGCCATAACTCAAGAAAGGTTGAAAAACACGGCCCTACAGCAGAGTATAAATCGATCCGTGAAAGGGGCTGTCCTGATTTTTACGATTTTGAAACACGACTAGTTCAGGTGTCTGATTTTTTTTCTTGCATGTAATAAAGTAAAATCTGTTTTGCTGCAGTACAGATATAATGTAAAAGCATGTATTCGGGTGAAAATGAGACCATAGCACTTTCTCTGCATCTATTTATAAAGCGTTTTATTTTCCGAGAAGCAGAAAGTGTGGTTTGCGGTCGCTGAAAATAAAGCCTGTTTGTTTAACCATGTATTTATGTTGCTGGTTATAACTTTCACTTAGAATTTATGAACATATCTCCGCAAAAACTAGATCAACGTTTGTGAAATAAAAAGTGGTGTATAGTTTGAGACATGAAGCCCTTCAAAATGACGTCGAGCTTAACCATAGTAGCCCACCAGTCTCTCACAATAAGATGAAACAGTTTAGGTGCATTTTGTATCAGAGCAGCCTGTCCACTCGCTGTGTCAGAGGGAAAAGGCGAAAATGCAATGCAAATGTCTGATCAGATGTGTCAAGATTGTCGCCAAAACTTAGAAAAGTGGCCCACACAAAGCTGCCGACTGCTAGAGTTAAAATTGATGAACCGCTTCTGTTTTTCATGTTTCAAAACAGTAAAAATCAGGTACAGTGCAGATGGCCAAAAAAACAAATGACTCTCAACATCGTCTTGAGACAGAGAAATACAATCTGCTGAGTTTTGAAAATCGAAAGATGTTCAAATATGTCCCCACCACCTCTTGAAAAACTTTTAAACTAAAGAACAAAGTTTTTAAGATGAGATCAGCCTGTAGAGGTGACTGAGATACAGTTAAGAAGAACAACCACAAGTGCCTCTCTGTGCTTGGGCTTGGCAGAGCTGGAACAGTCTTCAGCCATTATCACAGAATGTGCTGCAGTTTACTCTTTAAAAAAACAACTTAACAATGGCTAGTAACTAATAGTAACTAATCAAATCACAATTCATGTTAAGCGTATTTTAATGGATTTAAATGGATCAGAAACACCTTTGAGGGACAGAATTACCATGAGGTAATTACCATGAGGTAGCCTATTTTGCCCAAACATCTGCCCCCACTCCAAACTAAAGCTGTTCTTTAACCCTTTGGGGCACAAACCGGGCTCTTTGTGAATCTCAGACTCTGTAGTTTTAGCCTCTCGTGTCTGATTTACTCTAATTATAAGTGTGAACAAGCTCTGCTCAGAGGAACGTCAGATTTTCAATTCAGCCTAGATTTTCTTTGGTAATTATAAGTCAGAGTAAAGCTAGTAACTGGATGATGGTCTGTTGGGTTTTGACAATTCCTCATTCAAAACCAAGCTAAAATCTCATTTGATTTAAAATTTGTTTTAGGGACTTGTAATAAAGAAAAAAAAGTCCAGGCGGAATCCATATAAAAGTTCTATTGTAGTGTATTTTTGGTTTATTTTAGTTTCTTTTTATCAAATGGTGGACAAAAAGGAATAGATTAAGAAAACGTGGGACGACCTCATGAGTTAAACTGTCTGAATGCAAAGTCTGTATCAGTTATAAATGTGAGCGTAGCTGCAGTGTTTGTCCTGTTTTCTGCAACTGATTTTCCTTTGTTAGATGTCAAATACAAGCACAATTTTTAGCAGAGTTGTAGCTGTTTGTTATCTGCGTAGCCGCTCTGTCACATTTTAGCTGTGTTTACTGTAGAGCTCTCACTGGAGAAGTATTTTCCGAGCGGTGTGACATCATCCGCATAACCTCTATTGTCAATACTTCCTTCAACACCCTTTACACTATGACATCGTAAAAAAAAAACCTCCTTCCTGGTCTACAGCGTACATCATCGACCACGTGGGCCTGAGCGTCCTCCCCGACAGCACGGTGGAAAGCGGCACGAACGTCACCCTGCTGTGTGAGGTGAGCATCAGCCAGGACTCCACCTCCGAGCCCACCTACAGCTTCAGGTTCACCAAAAACGACCAGGAGATCAGCTCCTCGGACACGCGGGAGGACAAGGCCCGGTACGAGCTGTTCCCGGCCAGAGCGGCAGACTCGGGCAGCTACGGGTGTCACGTCGACGTCAAGAAGAAGAGCAAGAGCAGCCTGGAGAAGACGCTAACGGTCACAGGTGAGAGGCAGGCTGCAGGTTCTAGAATTTGATTGCGTTCTCTGCTGTCATCAGTGTTGTTTTTTTTATTATTATACGAAAGGCCTGTTCAACTCGCGGCCCGAGTGCCAGATCAGGCCCGCCGAGCAATCTGATTCGGCCGCGACCCATTTTCCAAATGTTAAAAACTAGACTGACTGTTGTTTACTTGTCTCTTACTGACTGGTTTAATTCAAGATTAGTATGGTATACTTTTTTGATTCAGGTTTAGTCCTCGTTTAATTCGAGATACTAGGCAATGTTTTGTTTTTTTGGTCAGTTTGCTCTCTCAAAATATCGGCTTTCATGTGGAAACTACAAACTTGTCCAATCTGCTCATCAGGATGTTTTATTACTTTGTTGAATCCACTTCATCCATAGATCACTGTGGGACATTGTAACTTCAAAGGCCATATTCGTAAAATTGATTTTTCTCTCACAGAGGCATTAAGCCTTAAAGTAGCTCCTACACACATCAAACTTTACAGTCTTGTACTTAAGAAGATTTTGACAGAACGTACTCAAGGATTTATTGTTATCTAATTCTAAGTCTGATTTATTAAAGTTTCAAGTCTAAAAAAAAAGGTGAAATTTGAATTTTTACAGATTATACTTTTTTGGTCCAGGTTTAGTCCTTGTTTAATTCTTAATTCTCTTTAAATCTTTAGACCTTGTTTGGTCCTGGCTTTGACCTGTTTTGATACTGGGTCAATCCTGGTTCAGACCTGGCTGATATCTGGTTCTAGGGTGAGAGGGTCAGATATGCACTTAGACCACACCAAAACTGGAACTAAACCTGGAACAAAACCAGGACCAGACCACGAGCCAAACAAAATCTACATCCGTACTTAACTGGGCCCTAGTTTAATTCTGTTGTATTTTATCACTATTGAAACAGATCTAGTGTTGAGTAGATTTTGTGCGACACCAAATTCTATTAAAGGTGTTGGCGCGTCATGCATGGCCCTCCGAAAAATCTGGTCCTCGAAAATATTAAGTCGAATGGACCGGAACCACTTATAAAACAAATATTCTTGAGTTTCACAAAATTTGCATGAATCATCTTCAAAATTTCATCTTCCTTTTAAAAAATCTGTTTTAAAATGCACTTCTTTAATTGATTCTTTCAGATTGTTTTAGCACACAAATTCCATTCACTGCGTCGTTAATGAAGCTAGCAACTACATTTTTTAGCCAGGAACTAATCTTGTTTTGCTATTTTTCATTTATATATTGTGGATTTCATTGTAAAGCCTGAATAATGCATAAAATTCCTCTGTCCTCGTGTCAGGTCTGCAGACGCCCGTCCTGTACCTGAATAAGACCGAGGTGTTCGAGAGTGAGGAGGTGATGGCCCGCTGCAGTGCTCCGTCAGAGAAAGGCTCCTTCATCTTCTACTTCCACCAGAGGTCCGGGTCCAGGGACACGCAGGAGGTCAAACCGGCCAGGTCCGATGGGAACTCCCTGGAGACCCGGCTGGTCCTCAGGGAGATCGGAGAGAGCCATCTGTACTGCGACTATGAGATCCCCCTGGTGGGACGATCCAACCACAGCAACCAGGTCCGAGTCCTGGTCAAAGGTAACAAGTCACTGCAAAACAGAGAAGAGAATATGTCAGTTTAGATCTTATATCACCACTTTGATCATCTCAGTCACAAACATTTAAAGGGCACGGGTTACATAGAACTATAATAAAACCTGGAAGATGAATCCAAGATGGCCGTCCTGTTTATCCCTATGGAGAGTGCTCATTGGCGCATGACCCCAAAAAAGTTTCTTACTTCCGCATTTACTTCCTGATACGAAGGCTGACATCTTTGTTTTACTTCCTGATACGATGGCTGCCATCTTTGTTTTAGGGCGCCACGTGACGACAATCCCCCACTTCATATAAAAACGGTAATTTCGGTGATTTTAGAAACGGTAGAAAAGAACATTTCCGTCTATTTTATTTAAATACAGATAATAATTCAGTACTGTCTGCAATTATAATGAGCAATTTTAGAAAAAGGCTGGTTCCAAGAGGCTGCAGTACCTCGCACGGCCACAAATCAATCTGGGACCACAGACAGAGGGGGCGTACCTTATCCAGTTCTTTTAATACATCCATGACGGGTTATCCTAAGCTAGCTAGCATGTTATCCATTATGTTCCTTCATGCTTTGTCTCAATGCTGCATGTCTGTGTCATCCTGTATGCTCAGACTATATTTTTAAAGTCTATACACCATTACCTGATTTCATTTCAGTGCTGAAATCACTTTCACCTCTACACTTGTACTTTCATTGAAACAGATATTGTTTATAGTGCTTTTCTTTAATTCTTTAATTCAGTTAATTACGTTCATGTTTATTTTATTTAATATGGAACAGTGCACATGAATGAATGTGTTAGTCCAACAAGTAAATGCACTAGAGTTAGCCATGGAAGTCCCATTGGCAGGAGACGTCAGGACATAAAACAGGCACAAAACACTCAGTCCACACATGACATGACCGCAAAGTGAATCAGTGAGATACAATACTTAATAATTAAAACAAAACATATTTCCATATCATACCGATGCTGAGCAACACGTAGGCTCTACAAAAGCAATATTAGTTTGAGTAATCCTGTGTAATCTTCTCTATAACTCAAAATGTTTTGTCCCACTGCATGATGATGTTTACACACATATTGACACATATTAAGACTTCAACCTCGTTAAAACAGTGTTTCTCCATCAAAAACATACTTCGAGTTTTACTTGGCTTCACATTTGTTTGATGAATCCTGTTTAGGAAGTCCTCTCCCTCTGAGCCCCCCAAAAACACTCCTCTCCAATTTTCCTAGCATTGTGATGTCATATGTTGAGCTAGCTTTTGTTTATTTTCCCATGGTAATTTCCTCTGCTGCCAGTAAATGGTGTGCCAACACAAAAGCAATTTATGCATTCAGTATGAGACTACACTCAGTTAATTTCACTAAAATGTAGTGAACAAGATTATGATTTTACTAAACATTTTACCTATTTGTCCACAGTTTGACAGTTTTCGTAACGCTTGTAATTGTTCTTCCTGGTTGAAAATGGTCAGCAAATATAACAGAGATAATCCCACAACTGTCACCTAGCAACCATTTTGAAAACAAGGGCCAAATTCTGTATGAATTTACACAATAGTTATAATTTGACAAATAATAATTCCTGATAACGCCTTTTAACTGTTGAATAACTGTTAAAACTGTCAGAAAAATGTGTCGGCCATCTTTGTACTTTCAATAGCATGTCGCTTTTTGATGACATCACAGAGGGATTCCGTTTTAGAACTCACCACTACTTCATCATCATCGTCATTTTAAACTTTTTTTTTTCTAAATGTCTTCACAAACTACAACTTCATGGATGTAAAACTATGCTAAGTATTTACCACAAGTGCCATACCATCAAACTAAGTCATAATTAAAAATCTTTGAGAATAGACTTTAAGTATTTTTTTTACGTCCGTACGCCTCACTGCACGTTGCAAAAGCCACGCTAAATGAAGTATGTCCCTTTAAACTGTCGCTGCAGGTGTGTACATCAGCCCCGTCATGAACATCCTGCCCTCGCCCGAAGTCTACGAGGGCGACCTCATAGAGGTGGTGTGTAAGGTGGTGGGCGTCCGGATGAATGTGGACGTGTTCCTGATAAAGGACAGGAAGATTCTGAACAGGGCGTCGGTGAGCCTCAGTCACAGGTTCAGAGCTCAGGATGGAGACTCCGGAGAGCTGGTGTGCAAGGCCGAGTGGAAGGCGCTGCAGAAGGAGACCTACCAGAAGATCACAGTCAAAGGTGAGGAGCAGAGAGACTGGGAGGCACACCGTAAGAGCCATGTGAGTGGTTTACATTGGAGCGGATTGGTGCAGTCTGACACTCTTTTTACACCAGGGCTATTTTACTTTATTTTATCGAGGGCCAGGTTTTTTGCCACGGTTTTGTTCTCAGGACCAGAAATGTGCCCATTTAAGGCTTTGACAACATCTGCAGATCTAAACCATTACTAAACCAGTCCTTGTTAGGACCTGGTTTAGTCCTGGTTTAGACCCGGTTTAGACCCGGTTTAGTCCCGGTTTAGACCTGGTTTAGTACTGGGTTAGATCTGGTTTAGTCCTGGTTTAGACCCGGTTTAGTCCCGGTTTAGACCTGGTTTAGTCCCGGTTTAGACCTGGTTTAGTCCTGGTTTAGTACTGGGTGAGACCTGGTTTAGTCCTGGTTTAGTCCTGGATTAGACCTTGTTTAGTCTTGGTTTAGTCCTGGATTAGACCTGGTTTAGTCTTGGTTTAGTCCTGGTTCAGTCCTGGTTTAGTCCTGGTTCAGTCCTGGTTTAGCTCTGGTTTAGTACTGGTTTAGTTCAGGTTTAGACTTGGTTTAGCCTTGGTTTAGACCTGGTTTGGTTCTGGTTTAATCTTGGTTAAGACCTGGTTTAGTTCTAGTTCAGTTCTGCTTTAGTCCTGTTTCAGTTCTGCTTTGGTCCTGTTTCAGTTCTGCAGATGTTGTCCAAGCCTTTACTATTAAATTAATATATATATTCATATTTCAAAAGTGTTGGACAAAACCATCCGAAAAATCTGGCCCTCGGTGAAATAAGTTGAAAAAGTTGAATAGCCCTGCTCTAGACCAAGTATTTGATATTTGTTCATTTTCAGGGCAATAAAAACACTTGAAAAGAATTATCAAGACACACTTTAAAAAACATGCTGAGATGCATTCCAGTCAAAGCAACATAATGCACGCTTAAAGATGTACTATTTCTGATCACATATTTGCTATTAACACGCATCTTGTAAATACATACACTTTTGAAGTTTTTTTTAGAAAATCCAGTTTTCTGTTCAGCTGCATGTCGGACAGGCCTCTCCTTGTTTACTTTCAGAGCTGATCTCAAAGCCCCGCCTGACAGTGGACCCTCGGGACTTATTTGAAGGAGACCACCTCAGAATCACATGCTCAGTTTCTATCTACGTTCCGGACCGAATACAGAACGACACCCTCAAATACTTCATCTACAAAGACCACGAAGAAGTGCACCGAGGAAAGGTTTACAGCACCTGGGCCCAAGCCTCCAAAAACGGAAACTACACCTGCAAAGTCCATGCATCCTCTCTCAGCAGCAGCTTTGTCAAGGAGAGCCAGACCCTGGTCGTCAACGCCAAAGGTGAGCTTAACAGGGCAGAGTCTGTGTGTTATTTGTCAGAGGTCTCACGTTTTATTTGAAAAAAGTTTTAACCTTTTTATGTGAGACTTTAAAATTACAAGGCTGTAGCATATGTTTTTAGACATCATCTGTAGTGAAATTATCAGACAATATCATGTATTAATTCTCTACTAGGTTCATGAATTAAACAAAAAACATTAAAAAAAACATTGTGTTCAGTGATGTCGGTTAAATTTTTTTACCCTTTAATCTATTTTGTTGAATTCATTGTGGTTGAATAAAGTCCTTGAGAGACTAAATACAACAGTGAAGTCTGAAGGCCTCATCACCACTTTGAAAAAGAGGACAATTATTGCTCACGATTATAGCCAATTTGTTAACAAGTAATACTTGTGATTATATTTATTTATTTATTTGCAGTTAATGTATTTTCTTTTAATAATAATTAGTTTCGAGATGTTTGTGGAATTAGTCTTGTAGTAATTGCAAATCCAAACAGGACTGTATCAGACTGTATCAAACAGACTGTATCAGGCCGGTAGCTACAGGATGTTTATATTAGCAAGTTATTGTAGCATTGAAACAAGTGAGGAGTACATTCTAGCAATAGTGAATGAAAAAATAACAATAATAACTGATAATGTAGGAGGGTCCCACTTTGAAGCCGAAGCAAGTTCCTTACGCCGAAGCAAGTTCCTACGTTTGTGAATTTCACTGACAATGGCAATAAACAATTTCTGATTCTGATTCTGATTCTGATTCTGATTCTGAAGGTTTGAGCCAAGGACCCAGAATTGCTACGCCCCTGGTAGATCTCAAGAAAACATTGATCATGAAAAAGTGACTCAAATCATGTAATTGTAATCATAATCTCACATAAAAAACACCATTTGAAAAAAGCAGCAGGGTGAGTTCTTCAGTTTGCGTCAGTTATCTAGCCTGACTATATTTTCACATTTGACTTGTCAGAAGGTATTATTATTTGTGTTATCTGCCAGTTACAACCTTCACCGTTCATTTCAGTTAAATAGAGTTTGCTAAGAAAGTTTCATGACTATTCTTTTGAGATAAAGACAAGTAAAAGATTGTGCCATAATCACCAAACACATTAAATATTACAAATCGGCATAATCCCTCAGTCGTCCAGGAGGAATTACACATTTAATATACGATTAAATATTACATTGGAGAAATTGGCCACCATGTTTCTCTGCTCTGATTTGTTTGCTCTGGTTTATTAGGAATTAAATTGCTAATTGCAGACGATGAGTCATAGTTAATGAGTTGTCGTTCTGTACTTAGAATAAGAAAAAAAAAAGAAAAAGAATAAAAATAGCAACATGTTAGATGTAGTTTGTAGGGATGGGCGATATCATAATCTGTGGTATCGATACAGTACTTTTGGGAGTCATTTTTCCTTGTTTCTAAAGTTCTAAATACAAAAAAGGGTTTAAAATAGGCCCTAAATGACAAATAGAGCCCCTTATTCAGATGGATCAGTCCAATGAGCTCCGTGTGAAGTTTGACACAAATCAATTAAGAAATAGCCTATGCATGTCGAAATTTGATGCCAAACGTTAAAATATAGAACTTAATTATTATCAGTAATGACATATTGATACTTTAATACTGACATATCTCAAGTAGTTTGTCCCAGTGACAATCTGCTATTTTTGTGAAATCATCATATCGTTATTCACTGTTTCTCTCTCTCTTACTGTTCAAACACACTTTTTCTCCCGTTGTTTAGCCTCTGTGCAGATGACTTTATTTACCTCTTAAAGGTCAGGGCGACACAGTTAAACTAAAGCGACACAAAATCGTAATTTTAATGGATGCAATTAGCAAATTGCAAAGGCTGCCATTTTTGAGGTACAATAATGCTTTGATTTCATTAAAAACAGCTAACACTGCAATGCAAACATGTTCTGAAACAAGTGACAAAAGCGCGATCAAAAGTGATAAAAATGCGTTTAAATGCGACAAAAACACGGCTACAAACAACAAACGCAACCCAATGCACCAAAACACAACTGAAAGCGTCAAAACTGTGACGAAAAACGACAAAGACAAAACTAAAAGTGACAAAGACGGGGTCAAACATGACAAACACAACTGAAAATGACAAAAACGTGACGAAAAACAACAAAGACACACCTAAAAGTGACAAAGACGGGGTTGAACATGACAAACACAACTGAAAGTGACAAAAACGTGACAAAAAACAACAAAGACACAACTAAAAGTGACAAAAACGTGACAAAAAAAAAAGACACAGCTAAAAGTGACAAAGACGGGGTTAAACATGACAAACACAACTGAAAGTGACAAAACTGTGACGAAAAACAACAAAGACACAACTAAAAGTGACAAAGTCGGGGTTAAACGTGACAAACACAACTGAAAGTGACAAAAACGTGACAAAAAAAAGACACAACTTAAAGTGACAAAGACGGGGTTAAACGTGAACAAACACAACCGAAAGTGACAGAAACATGACGAAAAACAACAAAGACACAACTAAAAGTGACAAAGACGGCATTAAACATGACAAACACGACTGAAGTGAAAAAAACGTGACGAAAAACAACAAAGACACAACTAAAAGTGACAAAGACGGCATTAACCATGACAAACACGACTGAAGTGAAAAAGCGTGGCGAAAAACAACAGAGACACAACTAAAAGTGACAAAGACGGCGTTAAACATGACAAACACAACTGAAAGTGACAAAAACGTGACCAAACAAAAAGTCACAGCTAAAAGTGACAAAGACGGGGTTAAACATGACAAACACAACTGAAAGTGACAAAACTGTGACGAAAAACAACAAAGACACAACTAAAAGTGACAAAGACGGGGTTAAACGTGACAAACACAACTGAAAGTGACAAAAACGTGACAAAAAAAAGACACAGCTAAAAGTGACAAAGACGGGGTTAAACATGACAAACACAACTGAAAGTGACAAAACTGTGACGAAAAACAACAAAGACACAACTAAAAGTGACAAAGACGGCATTAAACATGACAAACACGACTGAAGTGAAAAAAACGTGACGAAAAACAACAAAGACACAACTAAAAGTGACAAAGACGGCATTAACCATGACAAACACGACTGAAGTGAAAAAAACGTGACGAAAAACAACAGAGACACAACTAAAAGTGACAAAGACGGGGTTAAACATGACAAACACAACTGAAAGTGACAAAAACGTGACCAAACAAAAAGTCACAGCTAAAAGTGACAAAGACGGGGTTAAACATGACAAACACAACTGAAAGTGACAAAACTGTGACGAAAAACAACAAAGACACAACTAAAAGTGACAAAGACGGGGTTAAACGTGACAAACACAACTGAAAGTGACAAAAACGTGACAAAAAAAAGACACAGCTAAAAGTGACAAAGACGGGGTTAAACATGACAAACACAACTGAAAGTGACAAAACTGTGACGAAAAACAACAAAGACACAACTAAAAGTGACAAAGACGGGGTTAAACATGACAAACACAACTAAAAGTGACAGAAACGTGACGAAAAACAACAAAGACACAACTAAAAGTGACAAAGATGGGGTTAAACGTGACAAACACCACTGAAAGTGACAAAAACGTGACGAAAAACAACAAAGACACAACTAAAAGTGACAAAGACGGCGTTAAACGTGACAAACACCACTGAAAGTGACAGAAACGTGACGAAAAACAACAAAGACACAACTAAAAGTGACAAAGACGGGGTTAAACGTGACAAACACAACTGAAAGTGACAAAACTGTGACGAAAAACAACAAAGACACAACTAAAAGTGACAAAGACGGGGTTAAACGTGACAAACACCACTGAAAGTGACAAAGACGGGGTTAAACGTGACAAACACAACTGAAAGTGACAAAAACGTGACGAAAAACAACAAAGACACAGCTAAAAGTGACAAAGACGAGATTAAACGTGACAAACACAACTGAAAGTGACAAAAACGTGACGAAAAACAACAAAGACACAGCTAAAAGTGACAAAGACGGCGTTAAACGTGACAAACACAACTGAAAGTGACAAAAACGTGACGAAAAACAACAAAGACACAGCTAAAAGTGACAAAGACGGGATTAAACGTGACAAACACCACTGAAAGTGACAGAAACGTGACGAAAAACAACAAAGACGCAGCTAAAAGTGACAAAGACGGCGTTAAACGTGACAAACACCACTGAAAGTGACAGAAACGTGACGAAAAACAACAAAGACACAACTAAAAGTGACAAAGACAGGGTTAAACGTGACAAACACAACTGAAAGTGACAAAACTGTGACGAAAAACAACAAAGACACAACTAAAAGTGACAAAGACGGGGTTAAACGTGACAAACACAACTGAAAGTGACAAAACTGTGACGAAAAACAACAAAGACACAACTAAAAGTGACAAAGACGGGGTTAAACGTGACAAACACAACTGAAAGTGACAAAACTGTGACGAAAAAAAACAAAGACACAACTAAAAGTGACAACGTGACAAACACAACTGAAAGTGACAAAAACGTGACGAAAAACAACAAAGACACAACTAAAAGTGACAAAGACGGGGTTAAACATGACAAACACCACTGAAAGTGACAAAAACGTGACGAAAAACAACAAAGACACAACTAAAAGTGACAAAGATGGGGTTAAACGTGACAAACACAACTGAAAGTGACAAAAAATGTGACTAAAAGCAACAAAATTGTGTTTAAAATGGGAATTTGAACTGAGTCCTGTTATTAAAGCATAAATTGCAAAATTCAAATCTAATCACAATCGCACTGAAAAATGTGACATGCCCAGAAAAGCATCTTGTGAAAAAAAACTCAGCATAACGTAAGAATTCACAGTGTGTTTTTGTCCTTGTTGTTTCAGTTCCTGTTTCCAAGCCCTCCATGACTGTAGTGGGCGGCACGGTGGTTCTAGGAAAGCCCTTCCAGCTCATCTGCCAAAGTGAAAGAGGTTCTTTGCCCATCTCCTACACGCTGAACGTCCCCAAAGAACCCCCGGAGGTTAAAGTCACCTCCAGCCCGGGGGAGGCGGCCATCTTTACCGCCACCGTCACCAAGATCTCCCAACTCAACAACTTCCTCTGCCAGGCCAGGAACCATCAGAACATACCGCCGGAAATCATCACGGGTCAACAGCTGCTGACCTCCACTGTAATCATCGGTATGTGTTTTAAGATTGTCTGGAATGTTCCGCAGCATAGCATTAAACTTTTCTATCTTGCTTTCATTAAATTGCAGGTGTTTTAATGATTTTTTAACTGCAAGAGTACTGACTTTGACCTTTCATTTTCACCCTTTTTTAAACGTAAGAACACAGCACCAAAATGAGGCGCAGAGAGCAGACAGTTATATATAACCATGAAGTCTGGCATAGTCATCCATTTTGTGTCCAGCTGAGTACGAACGTAATTTTCTCGAACGTCGATCATCATTATCCATGATTGTTGGTTTGAGTTTGTGTCATCTGTTTTTTTGTAATGACCAAATACATCATTTGCAGCGCTCTGTTGATCCCAGTCCAGTATCTCGGAGCAGAAAGCCAGTCATGAAAAATATTCTTAAAGCGAGTGGAGTTGTCTCTGGAGTTCTAATTCTTGGTGCAAGCCCGCTGGGATTTTGAGAGACGAGCCAAAGAGGCAGTGTTTGTCAGGAAAGATGATCGATCTCTGAACAGAAACTGAAGTGAAGTGAACAGTGGGGCTTAAAGGAGTCACATGAGCTATAAGGGCTTGATTGATTATGCAAAGAGATAGTTCCAAGATGCAGCCTTCCATCTGTTTTTATTTTATTCTTAATTTTCTGCATGCCTCTTTTATATATTTTGCTAATATTTTAATCATTGTTTTATGTTGCACCTTACGCCGAAGCAAGTTCCTATGTTTGTGAATTTTGATCACTGACAATGGCAATAAACTGATTCTGAAAATATGACTCGTGACAGTTCACACCCATGTTCACACCTTAGAATAGTTCAATGGTGCTAGCTAACAACGGATGCTTACTGTGAACAACTACTTTGCGCTAGTTTCAGTTCACACAGTGCCGCTGCTACAGATAAAGTTGTTCTTACCGTTTTTCGTTTCCGCCACGTTTGGTCCCATCGAGTCCTCCCTCTGAACTCTCCGTAGCATGTAACTCATTAAACCCGCACGATTTGGGATACACACCGGGTCCGTGGGCTCCTCAAACTTTTCCGTCCTACCGCCGCTTCCGCACACGCGGTTCCAGGTGACCGGCCAATCAGAGCACAGCCTTAGTTGACCCAGACATAGCCCATTTGCGCGCGGGTTTTATTGTCACGTGATCTAAAATAGTCATTGTTCATTCAAATGCTGTTTTCTTGTCTTGTATTCAGAGAGGGAATATTCTGCAAAGTTGTGAATATATCAGTGATCTATGGCAGTGGTTCCCAAACTTTTCGGGTTGGGACCCCCAAAAACAGCCTTGTAACCAACTCGGGACCCCCAACGCGAAATGAAAATAACACTAGTAATAATTTTAAGTGTTAAGGCATGTTATATCAGGTTTAATGTTGTTTATTTCAATAGCTGAGTGTCTTTTTGAACCCTGTTCAACCAAAAGACACTATTTTTTTTTATTTAAAAATAGAGTTAACACAGTATCAAATTTATCAAAACTATATCTTGAAATCATCTCGCGACCCCCAACTCATTCCTCGCGACCCCCCAGGGAGTCCCGACCCCCACTTTGGGAACCACTGATCTATGGGATGAAAATGTCGTTAATGATTATTTGCTTTTTTATGATGTTATGTAATGCCCGGAGGAGTAGTCTGTGGTTGGTCGCAGTGTGGGCAACATCACCCTGGGAATTAAGAGGAACACATTCATCCGTAGCTGAAACGATCCCACAACACAGTGACTCACCAGTTCTCTGTCAGATTAACTGAAGAAGCCACTTGGATGAGTGTCAAAATGTCTCCGCTCTTAAAACTTTTGTCCAGTTGACAGAATTCCATTTTCTTTTGCTAACAAGACGTGCACTGTTCAACTGCTGGCTGCATCGTCCCGGTCATGCTCCCCCTAGTGGACAGTGCACTAACGTAACCCTGGTTCTATGAGTGTGCGGGCTTGTTTTGGGTCCCAGACATGCAGGGAATCATCTGGGTTGGGTTCAGGTCAGGCTTGTTTTTACTGGGGCCTGATCTAAACTCTTCTATGCACAGATCTGACAAATGACTTTGCCCGATGGTACGTTTAATGTCGTACTGCGGAATATTACCAGCAAAAGCAATAACATCTCCATTAAGACAAGTAGATGGCAAATCAGAAATGTTAAATAGCGCAACATAATTAAATTGAACGTAACAGATAACAATACCAAATCTTATATTTTTCAGAACCCGTTTCTAAGCCTTTCCTGACCAGTGTTCCGGACGTAAAGGACATCACGGAGAGGCACGACGTGACCCTGTACTGCTCCGTCTTCCGAGGCAGTGCTCCGGTGACCTTTACCTGGTACAGCGCCGACACCCGGGCCCCACTCGCCTCCCAGACCTCCCTCAAACTCAAGGGCTCCTACGTGCTCAGCGACGTGGGCACTCCGCACAACGGGGGGTACTACTGCGCCAGCACCAACGCAGCTAACGTCACCAAGAGCAGCGACGTGCTAACGGTCGCAGGTGAGTGCGGAAGGGGCTGTTTTCTGGTGCTAGTAAACTATCACCCCAGTCTCTCTCTCTGTTACTCTCTACACCCCTCTCCCTCGCACCCAACTGTCTCTCTCTACACCTCTCTCTCTCTCTCTCTCTCCTTCTCTACACCTCTCTCTCTCTCTCCCTCCCTCTCTGGACCTCTCTCTCGATACAACTATCTCTCCCTTCACACCTTTCTCTCTGTCCTTCTCTACACCTTTCTCTCTCTCCTTCCCTACGGCTTTCTCTCTGGCCCTCTCTACATCTCCTCTCTCTTCACCTCTTTCCCTGTACACCTTTCTCTCCCACCCACACCTCTCTCTCCCTCCTGCCTTCTCTACACTTCTCTCTTTCATTCCCACCTAACTCTCTCTCACTCTCTCTCTTTCTCCCTCTCCCCCTCTAAAATTTTCCCTCACCCTCTCTACATCTTTCTTGCTCTCAACCCTCTACACCTCTTTCTATCACTACATTTCTCTCTCCTTGTCTACACCCCTCTCTCACTCTCTACATCTCCCTCTTCCTCTCTACACCCCTCCCTTTCTCTCTCCCTCTCTCCCTCTCTCCCTACACTTCTCTCTCCACACTTCTCTCTCTCCTCTCTTCTCTTTGCACCTCTCTCTCTCTCTCTATAAACCTCTTTCTATCTCTACACCTCTGTCTCCCACCCACACCTCTTTCTCGCTCCTTATTTACACCTCTCTCTCATGCTCTACATATCTCTCTTCCTCTCTACACCCCCCTCTCTACACTTCTCTCTCTTTCTCTCTACACCTCTCTCTTTCTATCTACACTTCTCTCTCTATCTCTACAACTCTGTCTCCCACCCACACCTCTCTCTCCCTCCTGCCTTCTCTACACTTCTCTCTGTCTCACCCACCTCTCTCTCTCTCTTCCGGTCTACAACTCTACCTCTCTTTATCTTCCTCACTCTCTCTACATCTTTATCTCTCTCCTCTCTACACCACCCTCTCTACATCTCTCTCTATTCCCACACCTCTCTCGCCCACCCACACCTTTCTCTTTCTCTCTCTACAGCTCCCTCTTCCTCTCTACGCCCCCTCTCTACACCTTTCTCTCTCACCCACCTCTCTCTCTATCGCTCTCTCTCCCCCTCTCATCACTCCCTCTGTACACTTCTTTTAACAGGCCTCTTGGGACCTTTTATTATGTAAATAAGATGTAAATATGCGACTTCTGTTTGTTTGTATAATTGGTTGCTTTTTAAACAGCACAAAGTGTGACTGCTTTGCCAAACTGTTTTTTCATAGACATAATTCAATTTCAAATTTAGACACACATCATTATTTGACATTTTGTTCAACATAAACCACAATATTGAACTAAAATTACTTAGAAATGGAAATACAAATCGACTTCCTGTTCAAAACTGCAGAACTGATCCTTTAATATTGGACACACTATTTAGCATGCAGCGGAAATTCATTTGCATGTTGTTTCTAACTTGAGCAAACAACATTTTTTAATCCTACACGTAACATTTATTTTTTGGAATAATCACAACTAAATACAAAGCGAAAACTAAAATCTTCGCGGCTCTAAAGCCTCAAGTACAAGACAATACAGGACTACTAGGATATGCAAGAATAAATCTGAATACAATATGGTTCAAATCTAATAAAACGTTATATATTGCCTTTAAAAAGGTAGACTTCCAATTTTACTAATACTGAAGTAAATTTAATATATTTAGCTTTAAATAAAATGTGGCAAGTTTTCCCTTAGAAGTGAAGTATATGTGCTATGACAGAAGTACAATAGACAAATGAAAATACATGACAACACTTTCTTAAATAAATGTTTTTGCCTGAAATGCCTTTAAATTGTCCCTGCATTTTGGATGAAATTATGCATATTCATGATATGGATAAAGGGACTTTTTTTAGAACTCAGCCCTACCTCCTGTAATTATTTCATTTTTCTAATTTTCTTCACAAACTGTAATTTAAGTGACATAAAACTATGGATAAATATATACCACAATCGGATGCATTTTTTTACAATTTCTTTTAGCATTACTATTTTACTAACATTATTGTATTCTACAAATAAAAATGTAAACACAGCATCTTCAAAACATTACAAATCAATCAAATTATCAAGTAATGAATTATCTGTTTTCTGAACTGTGTATTTGCGTTTTATTACCACTGCACACTTTCTTTTTAACCCTAAATAAATGAAAAAGAATGAAAGAATAAAAAGAAAAAGAAGAAAAGAAGACTAACTCACTAATTATAAAAAATAGTTTGTTGCAGCCACAATGGAAATACATGAACCAAAGACTTTCCTCGTTGTTTTGAATCGACGTGTGACTTGTTCGCAGTGAGGATGGCGGGCTGGAAAAAGGCCCTGATTGCCGTGGTGTGCCTGCTCTTCATCGTGGCCCTCATCCTCCTCATCGCCTTCAAGAGGCGCCTGATCAGCTTCAAGAGGAAGAGCGGCCCGGAGCTGTCAGTGTGAGTGAGCGCCGCCGGGACGTCCCCCCGCCGCACGCTGCTGAAGGCGCTGGGACGCACAGACGTTTCTTTCTTTAACAAGTGTTGTGTTTCTCGTGTTTTTTCTCACCCCCTTTATCTCTTTCTCTTGCCCTATTTGCTTTTCTCTCTGCCCTTCCTTTCTTTCCCTCTCTCTTGCTTTTTGATGCTCTGTTTCTCTAACCCTCTTTTATCCAATCTCTTTCTCTTTTCTCTCTTTCTCTCTCTAACATCTCCCTTCTGTCTCTCTCTCTCTCCCGCTCTACACCCCTCTCTCTCGTACTCTGTCTCTCTCTCTACACCTCTCTCTCCCTCTCTTTTTTCCTCTCACCCACCCCAATCTCTTTCTCTGTCCCCCTCGACAACCCCCTTCCCAACCCAACCCAACCCCTCTCTCTCTTTATCTACACCTCTTTCTCTCTCTCCCTCCTTCTCTACACCCCTCTTTCTCTCCCACCCACTCCAATCTCCTTCTCTGTCCCACTCCTCCTCTCAACACCTCTCTCCCTTGCACCCAACCCTTTCTCTTTCTATACACCCTCTCATTCTATCTCTCTCACCCTCTCTAAACCTCTCTACTTCTTTACACCCCTCCCCCGTTCTCTACACCTCTCTCTCTCTCCCGCCCTCCCACCCCTCCCTCTCTCTTTCTCTCTCTCTCTCTCACTCTCTCTCCCTATCTAACCCTTCTCTACACCTGTTCTCTACACTTCTCTCTCTCTCCCACCCACCCCTCTCTCCCTCTACACCTCCCTCTCACTCTCTGCACCTACCTCACCCCATCTACACCTCTCTCTCTACCTTTCTCTTTCCCTCTCTACAACTCTCCTCCCACCTAGTTCATTTCTCTCTCCCTCTCTACACCCCCTTTTCTCTTTCTCATTCTTTACACCTCCCTCTTTACACCTCTCTCTCTCCCCCTTTCTACATCTTCCTCTCTTCACCCCCCCTTGCCTCCTCTTTTCCCCCGTACATCCCAATCTTTCTCTCGACACCCTCCTTTCACTTCCTTCCATTATACACCTCTCCCTCCCTCTCTACACCTCTCTCTCCCACCGACCCACTTTCTCTTCACACCACTCTCTCTCACTCAATCCCCCCAATTCCTCTTTAAACCCCTCTCTCTCCCACTCTACACCTCTCTCTCCCACCCACCCCTGTCTCTCTCCCTCTCTCTCTTCCCCTTTTACTACACTCTTTCGACGCCTCATCTTGGGACCTTTTATTTTGTAAATAGGGTGTAAATATGCGTAAAGACTTCTGTTTTCTGCTTGTTTGTGTAATCGATTGCATTTTAAACGGCACAAAGTGTGACTGCTTTGCCAAAAAAAAAGACACAATTCAATTCAAATCTGTTTACAATCTCTCCCTCTCTATTTTCTCTGTTCACACTTTTCCTCTCTCTCTCTCTCTCTCTCTCTCTCTCTCTCTCTCTCTCTCGCCTCAGGAAGTCGGCCGGTACTAAAATAGAGCGCCTGAGCCTCACCCAGTCCGAGGTCACCCACATGGCTAACGGTAAGACGCAGTGGCACTAGCTCGTAAAACCGTAGGACACGCTGTACCTTCTCCCTGCGTTGGGTAACACCCTCCTGTCGTCCCCTGCACAGCCACCCCCTCCATGATGGGCAAGAGCGTGTGGAGCGAGCACGTCTCTGGATCTGGTGAGGACCACGGGGACGTTTTACAAGTTTAACACCTTTCTCAATGTGTAATAAAATAAATATAGGTTGATGATTATTTTACCTCTCAGTCACATTCACCCTCTCTGACCTCGAAGCATTCGTTGGCAAGGTGCTTGAAATGTCTTGCCCAAGGACACAGCAAAAGTTAGTGGTAGCAGGGATAAAATGGAATTTAAAAAAAATCAGATATTAATCGATACTAAAACTAGCATCCTAACTAAAACTAATGCAAGTATCAATACTAAATAAAATCCCTTTTACAGGATAAAAATTGACCTTTTATGAACCGTTTTAGAATGATCTTGAGCTTTATCCGAACAAGTATGAGAACATAATTATAAATAAAGAAAGTACTATTATTTAGTGTTGAAAATGTTAGTCTTTTGTCTAAACGTATCGAATCAGGTTTTAAATGATCAGGTGACATATTGCGTACAGTTTACTGTCAACATTAGCTCTGAACATTGATTTGCCTGGAATGTTACACAGTATGGCATTAAACTTATCAAACAGGTGACACCACCAGGCCACAGGACATATATGTAGAGTGGTAACTAGTTTCCATTGTGTTTGTTCAAGTAATCCCATATTTCCACTGTCTAAGTTAAAATGATGTGAGCAGATTTTACCCTCAAGGTCATGCTAGCAACAACTCACATGTTAACAGCCATGTTTACTTCTGTGCAGTGTTTACTTCTTCAACTTTGCCTTTTTATGAAAAAAAAAAAATGTTCACAAACGTTGGCTGAAAGGTGTCGTGATGCAGGGCAGTCAGCGTAGTCAGTTCCGACTTGTAAATGTACACTGGAACACTACCACTTCTCGGAATTCCTACTTGGACTGAGTTTATCAGTTAGCCAAACCAACATGGCTGCACCCTGCGTTTGGATAAACTCCGAAATATTGATAGTACTCGTGTTATTTTCCCTGTAGTTGTAATTTTCTGTTTTAGCAAGACATTTTACTTTATTAAATGAAAAAAAATCTGGTACAGCCCCTTTAATGCGGTAAATTTCTTCTCCACAGAGTCAGAGAACGAGAACGCCGTGGCCGCTCCCAAAAGCGCAGAGCTGGAGTACGCCGAGGTGCAGACTAAACAAGCGGATCCCGGCAGAGGTGAGAGGTACATTTCCCCCGTCCAGTTTATTTACGCTGACACTGACCCCTGTCTCATGGTGACCCCAGCGCCGGTCAAGAAGGGCACGGACACGACCTACAGCGAAGTGCGCCACTCCACTCAGGGTAAGACACACTGGGGCGTGTCACAGAATCAAAACATTCACCAACAATACAGTACAGGGGGAAAAAACATGCGGCCGCTAAAAAAAAAAAAGAAAAAGTTGCAGCTTCAAAGATTTAAGAGTGTAAGAGTGTCTTTGGGCAAAACCCACTTGACCCACATAATTATGTTGTTTTCTGCTTTCTAATTTGCGTTCTAAATGATGTTTTTCATGCTCAAAAAGTTTTAGAATGATGTTCAAAAACACTAAAATGCTGTGCAGTGTGATGGAAATTATTTTCTTAACATTTTCCTAGAATGAGTCACTTTTGTCAGAGACAAAGGTGTTGGCATGAAGACAAGTACAAGTCTTGGCTAAAATTACACCTGGATCTCTTCTTTAAATCTAAAAAGAAATGTGTTTTATTCTAAAATCCAAAGAGTGTGCTGCGGTGTGACATGAAAAATGACATATTTAAAAAGGCACTAAAGCCAGGACAAGCTCTGGCCTTCAGGGTGTAAGCTGCACGTCAGAGAAATAATTATCATATTCTTACTTTTGTAAAATCTATCTTTTCTGAAAGACATTGAATGTGTGCCAGTTTGATGTCCTGCAGCTTTGTTCCTTAAGAAAAATACAATTCTTATTGTTTTAGAAAGATTGTTTAGAATGGAACGGTTACATCATTGTTTTACCAACACAACAACATATTACTACGTAATTAATGAGTTTTTAAAATGACAATATTGTTGTGAATGTTAAAATATCTATATTCTAAAAGCGACTCACATGAGCGACTCACAATGATATATGCTTGTGAAAAGCCTTCTTCACACATGAACAGATTTCAATTCTAGAATGATTTTTGAGCCTTACTACAAAGGTGTGTAACATCGCAGGACAGAAAAGGCATTAGGTCCTCAATTGTCATATATACCTCAATATAACATTGTATAACACTGATACAGCGTTTTTAACTAAAAGGACGAGAGTGGACAAGATACAAGTAGGGCTGTAGTCTTTTAGTCGTTTAGTATCGATGGTATCTTAGTCGACCAAGATTTTTATTAGTGGACTAATCAT
This sequence comes from Rhinogobius similis, assembly GCA_019453435.1. Taxonomy (NCBI): domain Eukaryota; kingdom Metazoa; phylum Chordata; class Actinopteri; order Gobiiformes; family Gobiidae; genus Rhinogobius; species Rhinogobius similis. The sequence goes on from CM033631.1 coordinate 31,665,456, forward strand.
TTTATCTATATAAAATTATTACAAGATTGTTTATATGGCAAAAACGAGAAGATATGAGGTGAGTTAGCTAAAGGTTTTGGAGTCTTAATGTATGACTACACTGTACTTTTCTGTATAAACAGTTGTTTTTGCATGAACTCCTCTACATTTTTGTTCTTTTGAGTGCAGTTTGGTTTAGAAGTACTTTACAGTTTTTTAAATATATTTTTGCCTCACCCCCTTTTAGTCGACTAATTGGTCAATAGGGCTGGTCTTTAGTCGACCAAGAATTTCTTTAATTGACTACAGCCCTAGATACAAGCTTCCTGTGAAAACGTGCATAAGATGGTCCATGAAGCCACTCAGTATGATTACAATTTGACTAAAAAACATTATATTTGCTTGACTGAATGTATCATAGTCAGCCAAACTTACAGGACATTTCAACTGCAAAAAAAACAACAAGGCTGGCAAAATTTACACTGGTCTTGAGACACAGGAAAAAAAAAATCAGGTCAGCCGTTGGCATTTGAAACAAGCTGCAGGAAATCGGTCCCCGCTGTAAACACGCTCATTGTTTGTGAAAGAATGCAGCTCTGAGTCTGAGGTGTCCAGGTGTCCGATGTCCTGCCCGTGTCCAAGCGCACTTCCCGTCTCCTCAATCAGAGCCGCACAGTGCGCACATCCGCCCAGGGCCAAGTCAGCGGCACGGCCATTGTCTCCATCTGAGGAGGAAACACGCACGCATTGTTTCAGCCATTAAGTCGAACCCACCGTTGAAATGTCAGCCATGAGACGCAGGAATATAGTAAGGCCTGAATTTGAATGGGTTGTTTTTAGATCGTGGAGTAGAGTGCAGGAGTTAAGAGTTCCTGTGTCGATCAAATGGTATTTTCGTACGGGATGACGAAAAGGAAAACCCACAAATGTTGACCTGATTATTTAAATTAGTGGAAAGGTCCATTATCTTTGTGTACGATGACAAAAAGCCAACTATTGTTATTACGCCTGCTGCAATTACCATCTAAAATGAAGCTAAAGGTGCACTACGTAACTTTTCTGGTGGGGTGTTGGTCACCTGTGTGTCTCCATGGAGATGTTTGGAGATTTTCTAATGAATAGTAAAGCTGTATTGGACTAAAGACATTCCTGGTGGACAGATTAGTCGCCTAAAAGGGGGAAAAGTTATCAAAACCATCTTTATGTATCTAACCCAAACTGCACAAGCAAAAATAACTATTGACATTATTCTGCCCCGCTCACTTTTGCCGTTTTTTGCACTTTTGTTGTAAACGCACTTCCGTTTGACGAGAACTCCGTTAAAGCTAATGATGAACGAGGGAAAAGTCTTGCCGCTAAAATGTTACATAAAGCAGGTTGATTTGTGTAAAATGTTTAATGAACACGAGCAACAACAAGTCAACAACGCAACGAGTTCCTGGTCAGTCTGAAAACGGCTTTTTAGTCCATGTAGAACTTATTTTCTGTTGAGCTCGTCTGCTCCATCTAAACTAATACAACAGAAACAAGACGGCGTACGGCAACTTCCGGAATAAGGTGAATAGTATTTATACAGAAAGTACAAGTATACAGTGTATTTATGTTAGAAATATGTATAAATTAGATCAAACCCATGATTCGAGCCAAAATCCTCATCTAACATGTATCTTCTGTATCTTCTTCGTTTTGCTGTTCGTAATAAATCATTATAATCCAACAAAATAATTGGTAGGCTGATCCATCGACTGATTAATCGACTAAACAACTAAAGGATTACAGCCATAATGAATTGATCATTTTAAATAAGAGTTATACATATTTATTCTGTTTACGCTTTTTGTTATTTTCTTGTGCAATATAATGAGTAAACTGAAAGGACACATATATTCCAATATTTATTTCTTTTTTGAGCGTTTAACATCATCAAAAAACACACCTGGAGTTGTATTTAGCTTCATTCACACGCGTTAAATTAATCCTGTTTAACAAGTCCTCTCCATCTGAGCCCCATAAACTACTCAGTTTTATGACGTGACAGTTAGAGTTCCAGAGGTCTCCTGTTACGAGCATTTCTGTGGTCAAATTACAACTGCATGCTTACATTAGCATGCCGGGGCAAGCTAGCTTTCCCCATAGTAATTCCCTTTGCTGCCAGTAGATGGACTTCTAACACATATCCTGTTGGGAAAACGTCACAAATATAAAGTAGTATGCTTTTTGTAGATATTAATGTAAGCTCTAAAACATAAAATGCCGAAGCAAAGGCACTAACAATACAAATAATGCACAATATGTGTCCTTTAAAGGTGATCATTCAGAATTTAACAATGTCATATTCAAGTTGATAAATAATTATAAATAATAAGACTTCAAAACATGTTTGTCTTTACACTCTTTTTGGTTATTACATGGTGCAATTTTATGACTTCCCTCAAAACGCCCTTTAAGAAGGTTCCACGGAATGACCTTTAACCTTTTGATCTCCATGGAAACAAGCAGCTCACAGCAAGAATGTTTTTCAATGTACATTTAGCAATAAAAAACAGTAATTAAATAAATTATAGATACATTTATAACTAGAAAGTTGGCAGTTTGAATCCTGCTCTTAACAGTTAGTCAATAATAGCCACGCTTCTAATTTACCATTCCAAAATGCTGCACTCCCTGTTGTCAGCAGCAGAGGGCGTCAGACACCCAATACAAACGTTCAAACAAAATTCAACTTTCCATACGTTCTTTTCAGTTCACAAATGAAAACATGGGGGGGAAAATGCTATTAAATCATACAAATCTCATAATACCACATCCCGTTTACCAGTCCAATCCCTTATTTAGTGTCAACAGTCCAAAGTGATAGCGCCTGTTCACATCGCAGACTGTAATCCTCTAAAGCCTTTTGTTTGTCTGAGCTTTTCCCCTGCTTTTGTCTGACAGGTGTTCCGGAGGCGGCGGACAGCGTGAGTACAGAGGAACACAGCCGTACATCACAAGGACAAACGCGCTCACACAACCATTCGCACACACGCTCACCAATGTTCTAGTCTCAAGCATCGGACATAAAACACCGAGAAACAATGGGCGCTTATGAAGTGTCAGAGCGACATACAAAGCCCTCCGGAGTGAATCTGTACTCGTAGGTGTCATAAACTACATGTAGGTCAGAAACGTTTCGAGCAGGAAGTACTTTAAAGGGGACATATTATGCAAAAATCAACTTTAATGAGCTTTTGACCTTGTTACAACAGCGTTTCCTCATCATTAGTTGCATGTTGGAGTTAACCCTGTATTGGACTGCAACTGGAGCTCCGAAAATTCCTGTCTTCACTTCCCGACCCACATCCCTGTACTTCGTTAAAATGACTTGAACAATAAGACCCCGAGTGATACGTGTTAAAGGACAAATATTAGGCAAAATTGACTTTGTAGAGCTTTTATCCCTGTCCTAACATTGTTCAGTCACCAAAAACATACCTGGAGTAGCGTTTAGTTTGACTCACGTTTATTTAATGAATGCTTGTTTAAAAATCCTCTCTCTTTCCAACCCGGTGTTCTGAACTCGCTCTGAACATTTCTTCCGTCTAATCACAATAACTTCAAGTTCCACTCTTTACTGCAGTGCATTGTGGGGATATATTTACGTGTGTAATTGTCTCTGCAGCCAGTAGATGGAGCCACAGCAAAGTCAAAATGGCTTCTCCCAATGCAGTGATAAAGTAATGTTTATCTTTGTAAAAGCATTTTATTTTTAGTTCTAAAACATGACGTGTCAAACTGAAGACACTCAAGAGCAGGTTTAAAGGCTAATAACAATACAAATAATGCATACTATTTGTCCTTTAAGAGTTCTAAAATGTTAAGTAGACTCTCAAACTCATGTAAATGACGTTCTGCTGCTTGTTACAGTGAAATGTCACTATGAAGACGTGGGGCTTCTCAGTTGTGCAGTTTTGAACAGGAAGTCAATGGATAAATGAACATTGCTAAGCCGTTTTAGATCAATATTGTGGTTTACAATCGACATAATGTAAAATTATGATCTACATACGTTATAGTTCTACAACTACTACTAAGTATTTGAAAAAGTATAATATGTCACCTTTATTGGCCTTTATTTAACCAGGATAGTTCCACTGAGATTCTGAGATTCTTGAGAATCTCTTTTTCAGGGGAGCCCTGGCCCAAGAGGGGAGGAGCCTATTGTACATGATTTTACATGTACCTTTAAAACTCCATATGCCACTTTAAGACTTTGACTACATTTGGAGACATATAGTCTCACTTATCATAATGCACTTCATAGTCGCTTTTCAATCGCTTAGACACACTTTTGCAAATGTAATTTACAGCTCACACAAAATCCTTAACAGAATTTCTATTTTCTTCATCCAAAAGTAAGTTTTTCCATCAAAATTCTCCAACTCTGATCAGGTGTTTTATGTGCTCTTTCATTTGTTTGACACGGAAGCTCAGAAGTGTTAGTCCTGCTCTCAGTGACACATGGATTTGATGCTGGAGGAGTTGTGTTACATTTTTATAGAGAATACAACTTAAATAAATACATTTTAATGTAATTCTGTGAAGGTATTTATGCTGAGAGATGTCAGAAAAGCATATTTTCCAGCTCTGCTTTTGCATGTGCTGTTGAAAATCACTCTGGATATATATTATACACCGAAGGATGTCTGTATGTTGTGCCTTAGTCTCTGCTTGATTCATGCGTGAAATCCTTTGTTGTTTGATTTATGGACGTCACAAATAGTTGCACAAATAGGGCACAAATCTATATTGAAAGAGACGTTGTTTGGGCCCTTTACCAGGTGAGAACCGGCCTTTAATATAAAAAAAACATCTATGTTTTCTATGAGTGCTGTGTGTTCTGTTCTGAGAAAGAGCCCAAAACCTGCCTGAAAGGATGAGAAATGTTCCAAACGCTTGACCCCCTCAGCCCCTGTTCATATAAATGTCTGAATCAAGTGATCAAACTCAACCAAATTTCCAAAAATGTGTCAAAACGACTGACAAGAAACTTTTAGTCCATGAAGGAATCTCTAAAAGCCTTGTTACTGTGGATCCTTCTGCAGCAGGCATCGGTGGAGTACGCCGAGCTGAATCACGACGCAGAGGCCCAGAGTGGAGACGGTAACCATGGCGACCATACTGTCCGAGACGAGCACAAAGAGGAGCCCTGCGAAGACAACCATGACACCAACAATGACACTAACAATGACACGGGAGAACCGGCAGAATGAAGACAGTCTGGATGTACTATTTATCAAGTTTTGTTCATAATTGTACATTTTTATACTGCAAACGTTTGGAAATCTGCAAATAGAGATGTTTTTTGAAAGATTGTTTCTGGTTGGTTTATCTTTTGGTACAGAAAAAAGTGTCGTGTTTATTCGATTTCTGAAGAAAAGGCGGTGGTCGGCTAAGAAAGAAAACATTAAATCGGATGTTTTGACCTTATCACTTGCACATTTTGCAGCTTAAACCGTTGTAAGTAAAAGTAACGGAGCTCCAGCAGAGGCTAAAAGGTCTCAGCATTCACACTGAGGAGGGAAACATTTTGAATTATACAAAATGCTGCGAGTGTCAAAGTTGGGATGCATCTTAGTGACGCTAATTTGAGCCCTAATGATAAAAACATAAAGGAAAAATCGCTTGGATAATGACATCACAAGAAAGAACTGACCAAATATGACACATAATCATCATTCTCTGGACGAAACGCGGCAAAATGAATTCAAATGTCTTGAGTTTAGTATATAAATCTGAATTTCAGACGTTTTGACTCGTTAAGATTAGTGAGACTATTTTTCTTTTTTTTTTTTGATGGAACTAGATTATTTCACTGTTTCTGACTTGTTTCAATACATTCTGTCTTATTTCAATGCAAATGATCTAAAATGTAAATCTATCCAAGCTTAAAATGGCTTGAAAGTATAATTTTTATCCGGATTTGAGTAGTTTTGACTCGATGACATTGAATTGCTGATGTGATGCAGAATATTTCACTGGTTTCAAGGTATTTCTAACTGATCATATGATATATATATATTTAAATTTAAAATAAGAAAATACATTTAAGTAAAATGATCTTAACCCACTGACAGATAATTTGGATTGAAATAAGAAATAATGTATCGAAACAAGTCAGAAACAGTTTGAAACAAGTGAAATAATCATAACGTCTGAAATTCAGATTAATATCCTAAAATCAAGACATTTTATCTAAAAAATAATTTTGCAGTGAACAGACTCTAGTCTAAAACACACACATTGTACAATAGACAATAGAAATGTTTGACTTGTCGACTAACCAGAAAGATAATAATTGCTGACTAAATTAAACTAATCGTTGTGACAGCCCTAGAATGAAACAAATCGCAACAGGAAAAAACCATAACAACAAATAAAAACAAAATAAAAAAGGATATTCAGCACAATTGGACATTTGTCTTTTAGCGTCGTTATTATTTTATTAAATTTGGTACGTTTCTAATTACTACATTCTTTATAAGGCAAAAACAAACACTTCAATCATGATGCACAAACAGTTCAAGGTGCACTTTGTACGTTTTCTAGTTATGGTTCCATCGCCTGATTTTCTCATAAAATAGTTTTTGCTTTGTTTGGACGGTTCCACAGTGTGATAGAAACGCATCTATCTTTCATTTATCCAGTAAAAGGAGTTTTTATTGCCCAAAAAGTACTTCTTCTTCTTCTTTCCAGGAGATATAGAACTCCATCTACAAACTACATCGTGTCCCTTTAATGAAGGTTGACTTTCAGGAGAAAACGTTACATGTTAATTAGACATTCACATAAAAGTTAGCAGTACAAAAATTAAGATTAAAATACAAAGAGACAATACAACAATGGAGGAGGTCGTAGTATTAAAGAGCATTTCTGGTCCTGCTCTTGTTCACTACTGACTTGTTGTCTTTGTGTCTCAGCTCATAAACACTGGATGCATAAAAGAAAGAAGAATTAAGACTTACTTAATTTAGTCAGGGTTAAACATTTTGGTTAGGACCTGAATCATTCTTAAGGTGAGACTCTACAGGTGAATAGGACAACATCTTAAATTTAAAGATATCAATTTGAAACTTCTCCTGTAGTTTACTCACATAAATGTAAGAAAAAAATGTATTAAAAGTTTTTCATCATGTCATGTTTTTATGTAGATATAGGCATTTTATGTGGAAAAAACTGCCAAAAATACACATATTTGGGACATATAAATCTGAAAAATGGACAGAAGCGGGTTTAATTTCTTGGTTCATTTTGTACACATATTAGTTACAAAAACATTTACTGAGGGGATTTTGGATTTCTTATTTAGTTTTTAAGTAAACTAAATCGGACTGAAAATTGTCCTAAAACTTCAAAATTCGCCTAAATCTTGTGATTTAAAACTTCAATAAATCCATTTTAGAATTAGATATCAACAAATCCTTCTGTACGTTACATCAAAATCTTGTAGAGTCCAAGATTGTAAAGTTTGGTGTGTGCAGGATCTACCTTATGTCCCGAGGGAGAAAAATGCATTTTAAGAAAACAGCCTTTGAATTTACAATGTCCCATAGAAATCTATGGATGAAGTGGATTAAATTAAACAATAAAATATTTTGGGAGCAGATTGGACAAGTTTGTTATTTCCACATGAAAGACTATGTGTTGAGAGAGAAAAAAAAAAAAAAAGTGTTTTGTCTGTAGTGTCTCACCTTAATAAAATATTTGTTTAAGATGAATGAAGTCTTTATTCTTGCTTTATTGAGGCTATGTGGACATATTCTCATTATAAAGTGTTTTTCATGGGTTGTGTTGGATCCTTGACAGATCTTCGTTTCTGGAGCGGTTCACGGCAGCAGGGTTTGGGAGCGTGTAGTTCCCGTGCGCACCACCAGAGGGCGCACACGAGGCCGCAGACTGGTGCTCGGTGGAGACTTGGTGCCCTCTGCCGTGAGCCTGTGCCGTGAAGTGGGACTGTAGAGTTACATTTTTTATCCTGGTTTAGCCATTTTTTTAAGCGTTTTAATTTTACTTCCTGGTTGTAAATGAAAATTACCCAGCAACCATCCTGTACACTGGGTCAATTTTTTTTTTTTTTTTTTTTTTTTGACACATAAAAACACATTACTTTTACTGTTACTGTTTAAAGGGTCAAAAAAGTAGTTTATTTTGTGTAAATTACGCATAACCTTTGTCTCCCCAGTGTGATGTCATCAATTCGTTTACTTCCTGTACTAATCAAAGTGAGATAGGGGGGTTGGCGCAAGATGGCGACTTGGTAAGACGTCTTTTACAAGCTCCGCTAAAAGTTTGATTAGAGCCAATACCAAAGTATTTTTGAGCTACCAAACCAAGTTGTATGGTCGCCGTACACCATGCCAAAATCGGAAAACAAGAGGAAAGACCGCGAAGCACTCTCAGTGATCCAGAAAGACTTTCACAACTATGCTAGCACGTCTCCCGCTGAAACTCCCATGGAAGCTGCTGATTTCACGCTCACGCCGCTGCCGGAGTCTCCATCGCAGTCCCCGCTGACAAAGAAGGGAAAGACCGCCAACGCTGAAGTGGACCCAGAAGAGGGCATTGTGTCAAAATTATCGGCTATCATCATCTCAAGAGGTGATGCGCTGGAGAAAGTGGTAACTATGAAAATCGAAGGTCTGAAAAAAACAATAGATTTTGTTTGTGAAGAAGTTAAAGACATTAAAAAAAGAATAAAAGACGTTGAAGTTAAAACTAAAATGGAGGAACAGCGGGTTGTGAGCTGTGAAAATCGCATTGCCGAGCTGGAGCGTTACTCTAGGAGGTGGAATCTGAGACTGGCTGGAGTCCCTGAAGATGACCAGGAGAACGTTAAAGCAAAAGTCATTGACATCTGTCAAAAAGCTGTCGCAAACGAAAACGTAAGAGTGGCAGAGGGAATTGACGTTGCGCATAGGCTTGGTCCCAAAGATCACAATAAGAAGAACCCACGCAATATCATCATTCGATTCCTGTCACGCTCTCTGAGAGACACTATCTGGAAAAATGCCAAACACTCCTCGTTCCTGAAGTCAAACAACATGCGTTTTGCAGAGGATCTCACTGCGGCTGACCGTGAGAGACGAGCCACGCTCTGGCCACTGGTACAACAGGCTAGAGCTCAAGGTAAAACCGCCTACTTCGTCGCTGGACGGGCTTATGTCAATGGAGCGGAGATCTTCCCATCTTCTCCTTCATGAGCTTCTACTCATCTGGCATCTGAAAATAAGAGACCATCAGAACGGTTTGATCCACAAAGAATCTGCACTATCATTGTTCTTACTACTCAGTTGCAAATGTCACTTTGTTACAGTATTGGTTATTGGCTAAGCTTGTATTCTAAATTAGTGGAGCTTGAGCCCTTATTGGTTCTTACAAAAGTAAAATATTGTTTATTTTTTCATTAATATTGTGTTTGTTGTTCTCAACTGGGAAATTGTTCTTTTATGTCTGTTTCATTTCTTTCTCTAAATGCCAGGGGTTTGCGAAATAATTTAAAACGTAAAGCTGTATTCTTGTTCATTAAGCAATTTAAATGTGATTTTTATTTTATTCAGGAATCACACAGCACCAAAGAGGATTTAGCCTTCTGGAAAAGTCAGTGGGGTAAGGATTTATGGGGGGCACATGGTACTGGAAAAAAAGCAGGAGTTTTAGTTCTAAAGGATAGGTTTGCTGGGGAAATACTCAATCATTATAGTGATCCTAATGGGCACTTTATTATTTTGGTTTTATCAATCTCTCAGAACACAGTGATAATCACAAACATTTATGGCTACAACTCTCATTCAGACAATAGTAAACTATTTGAATTATGGGATGAAAAAATATCTGCTTGGCTGGCAAAATATCCTGAAGCATTCCTTATTTTCGGTGGTGATTTCAATGTTACTTATGATAATAACTTAGACAGATATCCTCCTAACAATTTAAACTCAACTAATGGCTACCTGAAAGATTTTATGGAAAAATTTGACGTTATAGATGTCTTCAGAAATAAATATCCTTCTCTTAAATTGTTTACTTGGAGCAGTAAGGATAAATCAAAAATGTCTCGCATTGATTATTGGCTTGTTTCAAGTAAAGTTGACTCTTCTAGAGTAGTTATTGACAATCATGCTGCTCCTTTTTCAGACCATAAATTAGTTACTCTCAAAATTGAACTTTCACCAAAAACTCAAATTCCCAGAGCTACCTTATGGAAACTCAACAACAGTCTTCTGACACATAAAAGTGTTAATGATGCAGTTATAAATATGATAAACTCTCGTTGGGAAGAAGCATATAGAAGTGACTCGTTTGGTAAATTTTGGGAATTGTTAAAATTTGACATTGGCAAATTTTTTAGATCTTACAGCAGTAATTTGGCAAAAAGTAGAAGGCAGGAAGAGGAAAATCTATGTTCTCAAATTGCTACGTTGTCCAATATTAGTAGTGTCCCTACAGAGGAAGAGCTTAATGAATGTCAAACAAAACTAGATGAAATTTATAAAAGGAAGGCTCGTGGTGCATTTGTAAGATCAAGAGCAAGATGGATGGAAGAAGGAGAACAATGCTCATCCTACTTTTTTGGCCTTGAGAAATCTAAACTTAACAATTCCGTAGATTCCCTAAAGATTAATCATAAAGTTGTAACAGATTTGAAATCAATAGCATCATTTTGTTCTAATTTTTATAAAAATCTCTATTCCTCTAACTTCTCAGAACAAAAATCTACACAATTATTAGATTCAATTACAGGTTGCAGGTGTATCTCTGATGCTGACAGAACTATGTGTGATGCAAATTTTACGCTTGAAGAAGTGCAAGAAGCCATTAGAAGTCTTAAGAGCAACAAATCACCTGGCAGTGATGGTTTATCTTCAGAATTTTACCAAAAATTTGAAGCAGAGCTCAGTCCGTTTCTTTTGAGTACTTTTTATGAAAGTTGTGCCTGTGGAAAATTACCAACTACACTGACACAAGGCATTATTTCACTCATCCCAAAACCTAATAAAGATAAATTACTAATCGAGAATTGGCGACCAATTTGTTTACTCAACAATGATTACAAAATTTTGGCCATCATTCTAGCAAAAAGATTGAAAAAAGTGTTACCCTTTATTATTGTGAATCACAGTCCGGCTTTATGTCCCAAAGACATATCACAAACAACTTGGCGTCTTGTTTTGGATCTAGTGGACTACTCTGACTTAATAAATGAAAATAGTTTTATTTTGTTTTTAGACTTTTACAAGGCCTTCGATTCATTAGAACATGGTTTTATTTTCAGTGCATTAAAAAAATTTGGTTTTGGCCAAACCTTCATTAAATCCATTCAGACTCTGTACTATAATGGTAATTGTTCAATTAAACTCAAGCATGGAACAACACCAAGGTTCCAATTAGATAGGGGTGTACATCAAGGCTGTCCTGTGGCGCCTTATCTTTTTTTGATTGCAGCGCAACTTCTTGCAACGTACATTTCTGAAAATGGCGTGTCTGGCATCTCCCTTGCAGATCGACAAATTCTTATTAGTCAAGTGGCAGACGACACCACACTCTTTTTGAAAGACTCTAGTCAAATTCCAATTGCTCTTCAGCTTATTCAACATTTTTCTGCAGCATCAGGGCTCACTCTCAACGTAAACAAATGTGAGCTTCTCCCCATCCATTCATGTAATGAAACATCACTTTACAATATTCCTGTCAAATCTCGAGTTACGTATCTAGGACTAGTTATTACCAAAAAAGTAGAGGAAAGATGCAATTTAAATTTTGAGCCCTTCATTGAGAAAACAAAAAGAAAACTTAATCACTGGCTTCAAAGGGACCTTTCCCTTAGAGGTCGAGTTCTTATATCCAAAGCAGAAGGGATTTCTCGATTAACTTTTGCTGCGCTGTCTTTGAATGTCAGCTCGTCAATGTGCAAAACCATTGATAGAATGCTATACAGATTTATTTGGAAGAATAAAACTCATTACATTAAAGACACAGTGCTTTCAAACCCTGTTGATGCTGGAGGACTAAATGTTTTAGATTTCACCACCTTAAATAATACCTTTAAAATAAGTTGGATCAGGAAATTTTTGTTGAACCCTAATTCAATGTGGAATTTTATCCCTAATCATATATTTTCTAAGATTGGTGGCCTCTCATTAGTTTTAAAATCGGACTTTAAGATTGATAAATTGCCTATAAAACTTGCCAATTATCACAAACAAATGCTCCTTGCTTGGTCTCTTATATATAAACACTCATTCTCACCACATACTTATCAAATTTGGAATAATTGTACCATTCTTTACAAAAACAAATCAATTTTTCTTTCAAATTGGTATAACAACAACATAGTCTATGTGAAACAGCTTTTTACTCCTGAAGGGTACTTAATGTCTTATTCGGAATTTTTGACTTTTACCAGATCCCAGTGACCCCCAGAGAATTTGCTATTGTCATGGACGCTATTCCTCCAGGAGTGTTAATGTTATTCAAGGGAAGTGTTCCTCCAGTAGAGGAGAGGGTGAATGTTTGTGTAGATTTATTTGAGACCGCAGTGGGAAAAATATGTTTTATTTCTAGTCCTGTATCAAGAAATAAAAAAATTAGGCATTTATTCCAAAAAGACATTTCCACTGTACCTTATGTAACCCATTATTGGAGACAGTTTGTGCCCGATGTCAAATGGTCAGCGGTTTGGACTTTAACATCAAAGTATTTTATCACAAACAAAGTTCGGGACGTCTGCTTCAAACTTCTCCACAGATGTTATCCTGTTAAGAAATCGTTATACAAAGACATTGATTGTTCTTGCTCTTTTTGTAACCAAGAAGAAGAAACAACAATTCATCTGTTTTGGAAATGCCCCTTCACTGTAACTTTCTGGAAAAAATTTATACAATTTGTCGAGTCTCATGTACTATCAAATTTTTCTCTAAAATACACGAATATACTTTTCGGCTTTTATAATATAAGGAACATGCATAGGAACGAATACTTCTTAATTAATTTGCTCATTATATTGGCAAAGTTTCATATTCACAAATGCAAATTTGCTTCAAAGAAACCCTTTTTCTTTCTATTTGTAATGGAAGCACAACAGTACTCAGAGTCGATCAAGTTGTCTTTGAACCCCAAGGCTGTAAGAACTCTTGAAGCCCTCACTCTTTTCAATATTATTGTATAAATGTATCTGTAACTGTATGCTTATCTTGTCTATGACCCCTGGCATTACTGTTCAAAAATACATATTTGTTTAATAAAAAAAAAAAAAAAAAAATCAAAGTGAGATAATGATAGTACCATATAGAAGAACCATAATGCGAAAATCAATTTTAAAAGTAAAAGAATGTTCCACAATATGCCATTAAACTTTTCTATCAAGCAGGTGATGCCTTCAAGCAAAGTCAGATCTGTGGAGAGGTGAGTATGTTCACAGTAATAATGCATGTTTTTCCACAAAATGTTTTAGTAATAAATACACCCTTAATGAAAGAAATGCAGTATATGAGTTTAAAGGAGACATATTATGCTTTTTGTCAAGTACTTGGTATAGAACTATATCACAAGTAGATCATCATTTTACATTTTTATCATTGTACACACGCAGCTCTGATAAGCCCCGCCTCTTCATAGTGATTTCACTGTAACAAGCAGCGGATTGTCATTTACATTGTTTTGAATTTTAAAACTCTTCTTGTGTCACTCAGAGTCTTTGTTTTTCAGAGAATCACAATGAAGAACAAAAATGTGGGCGGGGATAGGGGGTAGGTGAAAGCAGGATTTTCCAGTCACTCGAGCCTCAGTTGCAGGACAATACAGGATTACTCAAACATGCAGGAATCTGTCAAAATAACTTTGAGCAAAATAATGATGAGGAGAATATGTCCTCAACAGTGAGCAAAGAAAGAAAGTTTTGGAATGGCTAATTATGCTATGGCTAGCTACACAATGCTAGCACTGAGACTTTGAATGAGGTCTTTGGACTTTAAAAAGATGTTGGAGCACTCAGGATCGAGAAAAAATGTACTAAAAACTACTCTGAATATGTCTGCAACTCTGGTTAACTTTATAACATGGTAAAGTACAGTAACAATACAGTCCAGAAATGGGTTTGCTGTTAAAAGTTAGTTGTATTGCGCAGTAAATGACTTAAGTGTTTTACGATGATTATGAGATGATGGCAACAAAATAATGCAAATAAAATAGTCCTGGTAAAAGTTGGAGTCCTTTTGGTAAATTGGTTGCTCCTGCCAGATGCGTTTCTTTCGTTCGCACACGCTCAGTACAGCACTCATTTGAGAAACCAGGATACTGCGTTTACATGGACGCAGTATTCTGGATACACGGAATATTCTTGTGAGCATAACCCAGTTTCTTATTTATTAAAATCAGAATACTTAAAAAACACAATCATATAACTCTATACGTCTCCTTTAATTTAGAGATTCAATCCATACAATTCATGGGGTAAGGAAAGTAGCCTACTTCCTGTCACCGTAGCAACCGCATCCATTGGGCTGATCGTGTTCACTAGACGTCTGGGTTCACTGTGGCAGATCTGAGCTGAAGATGAGTCCAGAGTATCAGGCGTCTCATGGTGGAAAGTCCTGCAGCCTGTCGCCGATTCCACACTGTGACCTGTGCATCGTGAGCATAGGCCACACCTCCCCCGTACCCGGGCCTACAAACACCAGCCTATTCTTATCCCACCTGTGATCACTTCCACACACCTTCTCACGTTGTCCTGCACCTACAGCCTTTGATCACTAGACGCTGATGTGGGAAAATGTCATGTCACTGTGTGCATTATTAATTATAATGACTGGAGCGGTCACTTATATGTCCCCTTTAAAATGTTGTCATCAGAATGTTCAAAATTGGAGAATGGAGGCAACTGGAGGTAAAATGAAGTGGCTAATAATACACTCTCAATGATTAACTGACACCAAATGTAAGCAATAAGCAACAATATTGAATTTCCTGGGTAGAAATGTCAGTTAGTTTTTTTTTGTTTTTTTTATTATTACAAAGGATGGAGACTATAAACATTTAAGCCTAAAAATTGTATTTGAGCTCCACAAAAAGTATAATTTATGATAAAGTATGAAATATGTGTGCAGATAAAATGAAAAACTATTGAAGGGTCAACATTTCTGTCAGTAAAAGCTAAAAAACAGGATTTAATTTTCATCAAAATGCTTAGTGTCTATCATAAACTCTCCTTTTATATAAGGAAATATTGTAAAATTACAATAGTTTAAATCTGGCTCTGATGTCACTCACACGTATCTGAGTGGTTTTCATCCACCAAGACCACCTTCATTTTTCATATTTTGTGATACTCTGAGGTTAATCCAAGTTGCTCCAGTGAAATCACATTATGTTGCACTTGCACAGTTTTTGTTTACAAATGTTTAAAGGGTCTATGTGTGTCCCAGATAAAAGCGAATATTGTTTGTGTCTAATCTTGACGCTTTAAAGTCTATTGACAGATTCTCAAAATGTTCTAATCATGACTTAGTTTGGTGGGAGGGCACCTGTGGGAAATATTTATCATAGTTTTAAATCTGTCAAGTTGCAGTTTGTGAAGAAATGTTTAAAAATGCTGAGTTCTAAAACAGGAATCCCTCTGTGATGTCATCAAAAAGCGATGTGCCATTGACAAAAATACACACAACTGACACCATTTTTGACAGTTTGAACTGGCATTTAACAAAATAAAGATATAATTATTTGTCAGATCATAACTATTGTGTAATTTATAAGGATTTTGGCCTTGTTTTCAAAGTGGTTGCTAGGTAACAGTTGTAGAATTACCTCTAACTGTTATATTTGCTGCCCGTGTCCAACCAGGAAGTGACATTTTAAACATTATGAAAATGGTCAAACTGGGGGCGAATAGGGAAAATGTTTAGTAAAATGTTGAGTATAATAATTTTCACTACGTTTTAGAGAAATGTGTTGTTTAATCTGTCATGTAGACTTTAAGTTATATCCTCTGGGCTAATCTTTCCGTTTTTCTGCTAACTGAACTAGTTCTTACTGGCCTAAACGGTGCCCACCTTTAGGGTTTATAAGGATGTGTTTTGTCATTGTTCAGGCTCTTTTTGAAATCACAGAGGGAATGAATCATTTTTGTCAGTGCACATGTAAAATAAACTCTTTAAAATGGAATAAGACAGCGCTGTTTCAATTCTTCATCTTTGACAGAGTGACAGAAAATCCACAATAATGCTCAGTGGTCTCAATATCTCATATGACTATTGCTATTTAAGTATCATTAATATTAGCAGTTTAATAGTATATGAAATTTAGTCATTCAATAATTCAGCTTCAGTATGTTCAGTGAGAACAGTGGTGCAGTTAAAGCTGGGGTACTTGACTTTTTTGGACGTAAATTTGTAAATTTTGTGTTTTCCATTGAAGAGTATCTGGTAAAAGCAGCACTTTCTGATAAAAATGAGACCTCTGTGTGCTGCCTGCGTCTAATAATCAAGTATTTTGTCTTGAAGTAAGAGCTAAAAGCCGCACTCTGATTGGCTGCACTTGGGTGGTCCTCCCCAGTTTCTCCATGTTGTCTGAAAAACGCTGTTGTAAAGCCGTGCACGGGACCAAAAATGAATGCATGTGAATTTTAATCACGTGCCGAAGGGTTTTTGAGCGCAAAGGACGAGTTGGATGGATTTAAAAACCTACTTCCACAGCGTGAAAATCAAGTACCCCAGCTTTAAATAAGCATTCATTCTTCAACAAGAGTCCAAATCTCATCTTATATTTATACTGTCGTTGTGTGCTTGGGCAAGACACTCTCTTCATCTCTTTCTCCTTCTATCTTTCTCTCTTTCCTTATACATTTTTCTTGTTCTCTCTCCATCTTTCTCTCACCCAAACTGTCTCTTTCTCTCTCACCCTTTCTTACTCACACTCTCTCTCTCCCTCTCTTGTCTTATATCTTATCTTTTTGTTTTTCTCCCTTCATCTCTATCAGCCTGTGTCTCTCGTTCTCCCTCTCTCTCAATCTCTCTCTCTCACTCTCTTTCTCTCCCTCTCTCTCCTTATATATTTTCCTCTTCTCCCTCTCTCACCCTCTCCCCATCTCTCTTTCTCTCTCACTCCCTATACATTTTTCTTTTCCTTCCTCCATCTCTCTCTCACCCTATCTGTCTCTTTCTCTCCCACCCTCTTTCTCTCCTTCTCCCACCCTCTCTTACTCTCTCTCTCTCACTCCCTGTCTCATCCTCTCTCACACTCTGTCTCTCACTTTCCCTCCATGTTTTTCTCTTTCTCATTCCGTCTCCCTCTCTCAACCTACCTGTCTCTCTCTCTCTCCCTTTCGATCACCCTCCCTCGTTCTCATTCTCTCTCTCTTCCCCCCACCTCTCTCTCAATTACCCTTTCTGTCTGTCTCTCTTTCTCACTCTCTCTCTCCTTCTCTCTAACCCTCTCTCTCTATTCACTTCCATGTCTGTCAGTCTCTCTCTTTTTCTCTCTGTCCCCCTTTCTCACTCTCTCTCTCCTTCTCTCTCACCCTCTCTCTCTACCCACTTCCCTGTCAGTCTCTCTCTTTTTCCCTCTGTACCTCTTTCTCACCCTCTCTTTCTCCTTCTTTCTCACCCTCTCTGCTCTTTCTCTCTCTCACTCCCTGCCTCACCCTCTCTCACAGTCTCTCTAACATCTCTCATCTCTCACTTTCCCTCCATGTCTTTCTCTTTCTCGTTCCATCTCCCTCTCTCTCCCTTTCCCTCACCCTCTCTCCACAACCCTCTCTGTCTGTCTCTCTCTCTCTCACTCTCTCTCACCCTCTCTCTCTATTCACTTCCCTGTCAGTCTGTCAGTCTCTCTCTTTTTCTCTCTGTCCCTCTTTTTCACTCTCTCTCTCCTCTCTAACCCTCTCTCTCTATTCACTTCCATGTCTGTCAGTCTTTCTCTTTTTCTCTCTGTCCCTCTTTAACTACCTCTCTCTCTCTCTCTCTCCCTCCCTCTCTGTCTCTCTCTACCCCCCGCTCACTGGTGCCAAACTGAAACTTCCCCTGCCCCGCGCTGTTCTGAGCCGGCTTTATTAATCATACTGTATTACTTCACAGCAGACAGCAGTTGACACACGGGAACAGCGGATTCTGACGAGCGGAGACGGACATTTGCATAACCACTTGGCCCAGAACAGGTGGGATGTTTTAATAGAAAGCTGCCCACGTATTTTCAGTTATGCATTCATATCCATGTCCGTGCTATCGGCCACTACACGTACCAGATTGGATTCCTGTAAGCTTTTGGTGCAGGGTTTTCATGCTGTTTGGATGGGTATTTCTTCAGATTTTTATTTCCCCATAACCTAATACATGCACGATAATATAATCATAAAAATAAACAGTGTGCTTCAGATTTGTGGGACCAAGGACAAGAAACATTGCCGCTGGATTAAGGAGGCAACTGAAATAAGAAAACATGCACACGGGACCATGAACCGGGATAGTTACGTTCATACTTCTGGAATAAAGTCTTGAAGCGGTTGGGCTGATGGTGCAGTCCTGTCTCAGCTGACAAGTCACTTCACAGCAACATTACATGACCACTCTGAAGACGACTGTGAGTGAGCAGACTGATAAAGAAACTCTTAATGAATAAATTAATAAACCAAATAAACTACATTAGACAGATATGCACAAGAGTCAGTCCTCCAGTCTTCCATCCAAGACTGAGCCATTCAACCCTGCTCAGCTTCTGAAATCAGTCGAGATCATGGCCAAGTGGAGTCATGGAGTCACGTATCCAGGCTCTGCACCAGACTGGTTTCTCCAGTGGCTAAATTAATCTGTGCATTTATCCATTTTAGGCAAAAGATGAACCTATTCTGAACCCAGTGCATAATGCGCTTAACATTAGCCAAACCCCATGTATTTCATAAAGATATGTTAAAATGTGTTGTAGAGGTGGTGCAGAGATGTGGAATAAATACTGAAATAACTGAGTAACTTCTTGTAACAAAATGTCTTTTTATGAATGGCTGACATTGGCCGTATGATTAAAAAGTAAAAGTGTAATTCAGGTACAATTTAGGTTTTATTAATTAATCAAACATTGATTGTGTTTGAATGACATCAGCTGCTCACATAGCGGGCCCTTAACGTGAAGACAGATTCTGCCATGAATAGATTCATACTGAACCAGGTTGAAACGGAGCTCACGATGTCCTGTTGTGGTCTGATGCGCCAAAGTTCACTCATTTCATAAACTATTCATTGGATTTCATACTCAATTGCAAAATGACAACAAAAATTGTAGGAGTAAATACTTGCGCATATTGCTGCATAAACTTTGAGCCGTGAGTTGTTGAATATTTGTGGAGCACTTTAAAACAAACGAGTTTATCCGGGCTGGTTAGCGTAACCCAAATGCTGCTCCTCCACACGTCAGGCCTGGCAGGAACACGGTGAATTTACTACTGTTCTTAGGGCCGTGAGGTCATGTCCCTTTACATACATGGGCTCCTGTTACAGAGACACCCCCTCCCAGTGTATCCCATCAGCCCCTGGGCCATCCAGAGGTCACATGATCACTGGGGTCAATGCAGCTTTTACCAGAGAATAGTTGGACAGACACAAACGCGTAATGAATAGTTTATTGAAGAGATAGACTTTGGTGCTTGGACCTCAGGAGGTGGAGATGTCTGTGAGAGTAAGTCACAAGTTTATATTATTGGAGCTCATTGATCATCTATCATTTAGAATAATATAAATGAGGGCTATCCAACTGAAGGCCCGGGAGCCAAATCAGGCCCGTTAAGGTTTATGATCCGGCCTTCAACCCATCTTCGAAGCTATAGAAATTCTATCTCTTTTTAAAAATTTGATCACTATTATTATTATTGATCATTATTGGCTTGGGTCTGGGTCTGGGTCTAGTCCTGGTTCAGACCTGGTTTAGTCCAGGTTTAGTTCGTGTTTAGTCCGTATTTAGCCCTGGTTTAGTCCTGGTTTAGACCTTGTTTACTCCGGGTTTAGTTCGTGTTTAGTCCGTATTTAGTCCTGGTTAAGACCTGGTTTAGTTCGTGTTTAGTCCTAGTTTAGTCCTGGTTTAGACCTGGTTTAGTCCTGGTTTAGTTCACGCTTAGTCCATATT
This sequence comes from Rhinogobius similis, assembly GCA_019453435.1. Taxonomy (NCBI): domain Eukaryota; kingdom Metazoa; phylum Chordata; class Actinopteri; order Gobiiformes; family Gobiidae; genus Rhinogobius; species Rhinogobius similis. The sequence goes on from CM033631.1 coordinate 31,685,571, forward strand.
TAGTCTTGGTTTAATCCTGGTTCAGTTTTACAGAAGTTTTTATGGCCTTTCGTTACTTTTTTTTGCGTTGGACACTTTTCTGGCTCCAAGGACAAAACCATCCATAAAACCTGGCCCCCTGTAAAATTACATTTTTCTAAATCAAACTTTTCTCTCACTTCTCACTTTTCGCCCGTTAATTCTGTAGAGATCTGCACTGTTTTTCAGTCCCCTGGGTCAGCCTCAAGACGTGCAATCTTGACTTTCTCCCAAAAATTTGCTTTTTCAGCGTCTAAAATGTGTCCCACTTCCACCGACCACTGAACTGAACACGCATTAGAAGTAACCATCACCTAACTGGCCAAAAATTGCAATCAGTGTGAGTTATTACCAGTTCTCTAATCTCTCTAATGATACGCATGACGTAGCTGCAAAGGTTTAACAGACTTGAAGCGCGAAGTGAGTACAGAGCAGTCGGCGCTCATCAGGGATCGGCGAAACGGGGGCTAACGAGAGCGATGACGTCTTGACTGCAGGAGAATAAATACGACTGTATACGTGTCCTTGAATGAAAGCACGTCTGTAATCTGGCCGGTCTCTAGAGGGAGGAGACGTGTTTGTGGAGATGGGATTAGGCCGGGTTGAGCGCACGTACAGCGCCGGTGCGGACAGCCTGTAACTCAACGCCCCTGCTGGATCTGGAGCACCACTGCACGCTCCCATTGGCCGCAGGGATAAAATTAGCCGAGCGACCCCTGTGAAATGCATCCTGGGAGTATTCTGTCTTTGACTTGGCCTTATGGGGCCTGTGCTGTTTGCGCTCCTCAGACGGATGAGGTCATTGTGAAGACCTCAGCCTCCGCAGCCCTGGAGACACTCAGCTCAGAGTTGCATCAGATTTATTAACATGTCATCATAGAACATTTTCTCTTGTATAATATTTTTTTCTGCATTTTATAAAATACCCGCAACTTTATTTATTTAATTTACTTATTTATTTTAGCGTGTAATGTATTTAAATATGAAACAAATTATTAATTCTATTGTAAGGGTAGATTTTTTTGAACATATTTTGAACCAGATAGAGGTTGAAAAATATGCTGGCAAAAAAATACACTGAGAACATTTTCAAATAAAGTGTATTATTGATGAAAAATACTTTATTGTTGGCAAAATATTATATAACTTTTTTTAAATTCATGTATTAATTTTTTGTGAGTATCCTGACAACAATATGAACCATGTGAAATGACCCTTAAAAATACAGAAATACCACTTTATACTCTTATATACTTATATATACTCTATACTTTTTTCCATTTTCATTTTCATCTGTTCTTTTTTTTATCATAAACATCAACTTTGAAAATTTGCATATCTTCAAGCAACATTCACAATATTTTTGATATTTCTTCTTCTGGCATGTGTTTTTGAGGCTTGGTTTTGTCCAGAGAACAAATAATAATAATTAAATTGTCAACAATTATTTTAATTGTGGACAAGTCACAATTACTGCGATCAATTGTTGCAGGCAGCCCTATAATATTCTCATCATGACATAAAAAAGATGCGACTGTAAACAGCAGCAATAAAAAGACATCCAAAAAGTATTTAATGAATTTAAAAGGCTTAAAACACTTTTCAATTGGAGCGGATAAATCAGTGCATTATCAGTAATAGATGTGTTGTTCCACAGTTATAAGATTAAGATATAAGAAGGAACTAAACTGTGACTTAACCTGGAACTAAACATCAGGACTAAACAAGTGTGAACGCAGCCATTTAACTGACGTTTCCATACCGCTCCGTTTGAGGCTCATTTTCGGCTTGTGGAACGCTATTGTGCAAGATGATTGGACAAGAGAGAACGCAGACGCAGGTGAAAACAAAACGTCAAAAAGCAGATACAAAAACAAAACGATCACTCCACACCAAACACTGACTCGATCTTGTGACAAACCACCGCTTTTCCAGTGACTACAACTTTATTTCTTGAGACGACAAACCTAGCGCACCTTAGCATCAGCTGTTTCCTGTTTATCAACGTGCGGCGGCACTCACGTAGGGACCAAAAACATTATATTTCCAGTGCATAGTGTATCTAACTTTTCAAACCCAACTCAACTTCATAAAGAGAGGTTAAAACATGGCATAGAGGCGCGTAGAAATAAATGCAGAAAAAGTTGACGATAAACCGAAAGTTGTGCCTTGTTGCTTCACAAACCTGTAAATACTAGACATCTTTTGTGATTGCTGAGATCGGCCTTACAATACAACGTAGGTGCCGTTCGTTTATGTGCTTATTTCTCTCTTCTTACGGCTTCCAAAGATGGCTTCGCGAGACAGAATATCAAATCTCACTGGGCACTATTATTTATAATCTAATTGCATGTGGAAGTAAGTCTCTGTAGCTGCCCTTGACACCATTTAATGGACTCCTGCGCCACAATGACAGGTCTATCCAGAGCGCTTATCGTCCGTTCGTCATTCGCGGCACTCAGATGTCACCCGGCCACTGGGTTTGAATGGTCCGTGCGGCTCCAGCGTGAGAATGTGATCCTCCATTGTCCTTCCTTTGCTGAGTACAGGTCGCATTTAGCCTCCGCACCTGTTCAGCACCATTCATCTGTAATAGTTTAATCTGTCTGCAAAGCCCATTCACTGCAGCCGCCCCCTGTGCAAGCTCGACAAAATCAAGTATCTGCAGCCATTTATTGCAAATGTGAAGACAGCAGAGGTTCTACTGGGCCAATGCATGTAAAAGTCTATATGTTTTGCGTTGTCCAGGCTTTTGATTGTTTGTTTTGATTGATATTTCATGCTAAATAACTGAAATGAATGGTGACGGACAGGGGCGTAGCACCAAATTCTAGGTCCCACATGCAAAACTTCTCTGTGGGCCCCTAATACATAATTTTGTATATAATTTTGTTTATTTATTGTTATTATTGTCATTTTTTCATTCACTTTTCCTAGAATATGTATCATACATATTTCTACAAACAGCTAACAATAACTCGCTAGTTTTTAGATACCCTGTGTAGCTACCGGTTTTGTTTTTGTAATAATTACCAGACCAATTTCACAAACATCTCAAAAACGAAAAAGAAAATACGCTACCTGCAAATTATAATCAATAGTTTTATTTATTAACAACTTTGCTAATACGTGAGCAATGATGGGGCCCTCAGATGTCATACAGACTTGTATCTTCAGTCTATCAAGGACTTTTTGCAATTTATTTGAACAAAAAATAGATTAAAGTGTAGAAAATTCAACTGATAAAACTAAAACATCACATATTTGAGGCCCAGACACCAGTGAGAAATCAGTACCCTTTACCCCCCTAGTCCGACGCCCCTGGTCACAGAAACAAAGTGTGCGCGCTGTTGCCAGAACAAGGCGCAAGGACTCAGCGGTACTGTTAATGTTAGAACTGTTAGAAAAACAAATCTCTCATAAAGTGACAATGTATTTTTTGTTAAATCCATGAATGTTCGGCTGACAGCTAATGTCAGATTTTAAAGGGATTTCTATTGTCACAACATGAACTTTCTAAATGTTTAAATCCTGAAAGCGTCTAAAAGTTAGTTTATTAAGATTTTGCTTATAGTCTTGCTCTGAACCTGAGTATCTCCGCTCTAGTTGCCATTGTGCTGGTCAGAACTGATCACACGGTGCATGTTTCTGATGTCACACGGTGGGAAGCATTAATTCATATTGAGGAAGAAAATATGGTACCACTTTAGAAAACCTAGAAAAAGTTATATTGACTGTTCTTACTTGTTGCCAAATATACTGATGAACATTTGTCTGAGCTGTCTGTCTACAGCTGTCAAAATGTGTGTTTTTATTTTTCTGCCCCATTAAAATTTATGGGCTAGAACATTTAGCCTACAGTCAGTACAATATATACTATACTTAAATGTTAATCCAGGAAGGGTCTATCTATGTGTATTGATGCTAAAGCAGGCATCTCAAACTCGCGGCATGGGGGCCAAATGCGGCCCTCAAGATGATTTATGATGGCCCCCGAGAGGATTTTAATGTGTATAATAAATGGCCTGCCAATAAAACGCACATGTCACATCTCTCATGTATCAGTAATTATTGGGCTTAGTAATATATACTTAATTAATATCAACATGATTTATTACTAAAACACATACTTTGAAGCTAATTTGTGGCTTATAAGGTTTTATCATTTCTAAATTCTAAAATATACCAAATAGACTCTAAAAATGTAAAACTTCTGGCAACAACAATTTCCTATAAATAGATTTTGTAGCTAAGGAAAATTTATTTTAGTGCGTTTTAGGTCTGTCTGTCTCTCCGACCAGCTCTGATTTTTTAATTCAGCCCCCTCTCAAAATGAGTTCAAGACCCCTGTGTTTTGACCTCATTAAACTTTTTTTTTAATGTTTAAAGATAATTTCATAGTTTTGCAAACAGGGGCCCCATGCATCATTTACCGTAGGGCCTCCAATTAGCTTAAAACGGCCCTGGATGGTTGCAACACGAAGGAGCATCTAGCGTTCAAATCGGACACATAACTCCGTGTGAATGAAAACAACACACTATCACATGGTATTAAAATGAAATTGTTTTAATCCTATTTTGGTGTCAACCTTGCTCAACCATAACGCGACTGAACCGGGAAGTGTTGGCAGAGGACACGGTTATTTCATTGTGCAATCCAAGCTCGGCGCATGACAACTTTTCACCTCTGAGCCGAGCATTTCCACGTCCGCGAGTTACTTTCTGCTTAGGTAACCCTAACTGTGTGCACAACTATTGTTAACATGTTAGTCCTGGAAGGGTCTGTCTATGTGTATCTCAAACTCACGGCCGGGGAGCCAAATGCGGCCCTCAAGATGATTTATGATGGCCCCTGAGAGGATTTTAATTTGTATAATAAATGGCCCGCCAATAAGACGTATATCTCGTGTCTCTCGTGTATCAGTAATTATTGGGCTTAGTAATATATACTTAATTAATATCAACATGATTTATCACTAAAACACATAGTTTGAAGCTAGTTTGTGCCTTATTAGGTATTATCATTTCTAAATTCTAAAATATACCAAATAGGCCCTAAAATGGAAAACTTCTGGCAACAAAAATTTCTTATATATAGATTTTTTGGGTAAGGATAGTGCGTGTTAAGTCTGTCTCTGTTGCGGCCTCCAACCAGCTCTGATTTTTTAATTTAGCCCCCTCTCAAAATGAGTTCAAGACCCCGTGCTATGACATCATTAAACTTTTTTTTTAATGTTTAAAGATAATTTCATAGTTTTGCAAACAGGGGCCCCATGCACCATTTATCGCAGGGCCTCTGATTAGCTTAAAACGGCCCTGGATGGTTGCAACACGAAGGGGCATCTAGCGTTCAGATCGGACACATAACTCCGTGTGAATGAAAACAAAACACTATCACATGGTATTAAAATGAAATTGTTTTAATCCTATTTCGGTGTCAACCTTGCTCAACCATAACGCGACTGAACCAGGAAGTGTTGGCAGAGGACACGGTTATTTCATTGTGCAATCCAAGCTCGGCGCATGACAACTTTTTCACCTACTGAGCCGAGCATTTCCACGTCCGCGAGATACTTTCTGCTTAGGTAACCCTATATCCCCCGCGGGCCGAGTGCAAAGGCTCCGCCCACCCTCTCGGACAGCTGAGGGCCTTGTTTACCATTTTGGCCCCACCCCGCCGAGCCCATTCTCCATCCACTCCATCAGTATCATCACCTGCCCGTCCCTCCTCAACCCGGTGTCAGGATATGCGCTGATAACTTCTCAGACAGCGGCTGAAAACACTTTGGGAGTCTCCGAGGGTTAGTTATTCACAGCTGAGGTGAAAGTCAAAACCGGGTGAATGTGAGGACAATAAAGATAAACAAGAGCAGTTGGTTCAGAGTAAAGGTAACAAGAGATGTCGAGAAAGAACATACCAGAATATTTACCTTACATTGTGCGAATTGTTTTCCAGATTTGCATCATATAAATGGCAGTTATTCTAAAAGCTGTAGTTGGAAATCATGATTTTGTATAGTACATATGCAAATATGCAATATAATAAATGATACATTGATTTTTAAATACAATTTATTTTAAAATTGAACATTGGGTCTCACTATTCAGACTCCAAAGTAGAGGACCAGAGATAAACCAGGTCTACTTCACCACCAGCTAGAAATAAAGAGATTCAATACAGACTAAACCTGTAATAATAGGTGTAAAAGGAATAAACTAAAATAAAACTACAACTCTGGACTAATCCAGGAGTCATTAAAAAACAATAACGAACTAGTCAGGATTAAATCACGGACAAAACCAGGAACTGGACTAAACTGGATCTAAATCTGGACTAAACCAAGTCATATAAAACAAGAAAGAAAGCGGAAAATAGAAATAAATCAGTACTAAATCTGGACTCAACCAGGAAAAAATA